>OY741989.1:5313984-5463813 GCA_963555575.2 Hygrocybe coccinea | reverse complement strand
TAACTTCGGCAAAAGACAATAGTCTTATAGTCAAAAGGGTTCAACGTGTTTAAGATAACAAAACCCTACTAATGCAACAAACCGGTAATAATGTAACAAACCCGGACTAATGTAACAAACCTGGACTAATGCCTGCCAGCTTACTTAACTAGTTCCATCTAAGTCCGCAATACAAGTATATACATTAATAACACAGGTTGTTATAGCATCTTTAAACACGTTGAACACTTTCAACTACATAACTATTGTCTTTTGCTGAAGTGTTCTGATTGTTTGAACCAAATGTAATACCATGAATTGAGATCAGCCTTTCAGATATTGGTATGAGAATTAAAGCAACTCATTGTTAAAACAATTGGGCAATGATTGGGGATGATATCAGGCTGGGTTGGTGGGTAATGGGAAGATTGGGCAATGGAGGGGGAGATGATGGGGGGAGATAAGGGAGATAGGGGGTGATTGAAAGATGATGGGGGGTGATAGCAGATGGTGGGGGGGATGGTGGGGGTGAATGGAGATGGTGGGGGGTGAATGGGAAGATGATGGGGGATGGTGGGGAGATGACAGGGGGTCATGGGGAATGGTGGGGGATGGTGTGGGGGTTGTGGGGGATGGTGGGGGGTGGTGTGGGGGTTGTGGGGGATGGCAGGGGATGGTGTGGGGGTTGTGGGGGATGGCAGGGGATGGTGTGGGGGTCATGGGGAATGGTGGGGGGGGGGGACATGGGGGAAGGTGGGGGATGATGGGACATGGTAGGGGTTGGTGAGAAGGCGATGGAGAGGTGATGGGGGGACAGGAATATGATGGGAGATGGTACAGGGTGGATGGGGAGATGATGGAGAATGGTGGAGGGTGGTGATGGGGGATGGTGGAGGGTGGATGGAAAGATGATGGGTGATGGTAGGAGGTGAGATGGTGACGGAGAGGTGATAGGGGTGATGAGCAGATGGGGGATGGTGGAGGGTGGTGATGGGGTGATAGGTGATGGTGGGGGCTGGTGACAAGGTGATGGGCAGCTGGTAGGGGATGTTCGGCGCTGATAACACTATGATAACTCTCTATACCCACCCCATCTATTATTAATGAAAATGCCAATGATAACGCAATGACAACACCATATACCCACCCCCACCCATTATTAATGAAAACACAATAAAAATGCAATGATAACACCCTGTACCCCCCACCCATGATTAATGAAAATGCATGGACAACACCAATGATAACACAATGATAATCCCCTGTACACCCATTATTAATAAACATGCAATGAAAAAAAGGCCAATCATAATGGAATGATAATGCTCTGTACCCTCCCCCACCCATTATTCATGAAAACACCAATGAAAACGCAATGACAATGCCCTGTACCCACCTCCACCCATCAGTAATGCAAACGCAATGAAAACGCTAATGAAAATGCAATGATAATGCCCTGTACCCACCCTCGCCCATCACTAATGAAAACGCAATGAAAACGCAAATGATAACACAATGATAACGCCCAATACCCACCCTCACCCATCAGTAATGAAAACGCAATGAAAACGCTAATGAAAACGCAATGATAACGCCCAGCACCCACCCTTGCCCATCAGTAATGAAAACGCAATGAAAACGCCAATGAAAACGCAATGATAACGCCCAGCATCGACCCTCACCCATCAGTAATGAAAACACAATGAAAACGCCAATGAAAACGCAATGATAACGCCCAGCACCCACCCTCACCCATCAGTAATGAAAACGCAATGAAAACGCCAATGAAAACGCAATGATAACGCCCAGCATCGACCCTCACCCATCAGTAATGAAAATGCAATGAAAACGCCAATGAAAACGCAATGATAACGCCCAGCACCCACCCTCACCCATCAGTAATGAAAACGCAATGAAAACGCCAATGAAAACGCAATGATAATGCCCAGCATCCACCCTCACCCATCAGTAATGAAAATGCAATGAAAATGCCAATGAAAACGCAATGATAACGCCCAGCATCGACCCTCACCCATCAGTAATGAAAACGCAATGAAAACGCCAATGAAAACGCAATGATAACGCCCAGCACCCACCCTCACCCATCAGTAATGAAAACGCAATGAAAACACTAATGATAACGCCCTGTAACCACCCTCGCCCATCAGTAATGAAAACGCAATGAAAACGCCAATGATAACGCAATGATAACGCCCAGCACCCGCCCTCACCCATCAGTAATGAAAACGCAATGAAAATGCCAATGAAAACGCAATGATAACGCCCAGCACCCACCCTCACCCATCAGTAATGAAAACACAATGAAAACGCCAATGAAAACGCAATGATAACGCCCAGCATCGACCCTCACCCATCAGTAATGAAAATGCAATGAAAACGCCAATGAAAACGCAATGATAACGCCCAGCACCCACCCTCACCCATCAGTAATGAAAACGCAATGAAAACGCCAATGAAAACGCAATGATAACGCCCAGCACCCACCCTCACCCATCAGTAATGAAAACGCAATGAAAACACTAATGATAACGCCCTGTAACCACCCTCGCCCATCAGTAATGAAAACGCAATGAAAACGCCAATGATAACGCAATGATAACGCCCAGCACCCACCCTTGCCCATCAGTAATGAAAACGCAATGAAAACGCCAATGAAAACGCAATGATAACGCCCAGCACCCACCCTCACCCATCAGTAATGAAAACGCAATGAAAACGCCAATGAAAACGCAATGATAACGCCCAGCATCGACCCTCACCCATCAGTAATGAAAATGCAATGAAAACGCCAATGAAAACGCAATGATAACGCCCAGCACCCACCCTCACCCATCAGTAATGAAAACGCAATGAAAACGCCAATGAAAACGCAATGATAATGCCCAGCATCCACCCTCACCCATCAGTAATGAAAACGCAATGAAAACGCCAATGAAAACGCAATGATAACGCCCAGCACCCACCCTCACCCATCAGTAATGAAAACGCAATGAAAACACTAATGATAACGCCCTGTAACCACCCTCGCCCATCAGTAATGAAAACGCAATGAAAACGCCAATGATAACGCAATGATAACGCCCAGCACCCGCCCTCACCCATCAGTAATGAAAACGCAATGAAAATGCCAATGAAAACGCAATGATAACGCCCAGCACCCACCCTCACCCATCAGTAATGAAAACACAATGAAAACGCCAATGAAAACGCAATGATAACGCCCAGCACCCGCCCTCACCCATCAGTAATGAAAACGCAATGAAAACACTAATGATAACACCCTGTAACCACCCTCGCCCATCAGTAATGAAAACGCCATGAAAACTCCAATGAAAACGCAATGATAACGCCCAGCACCCACCCTCACCCATCAGTAATGAAAACGCAATGAAAACGCCAATGAAAACGCAATGATAACACCCAGCACTCACCCTCGCCCATTAGTAATGAAAACGCAATGAAAACGCCAATGAAAACGCTTAATAATGCTCTGTACCCTCCCCCACCCATTATTCATGAAAACACCAATGAAAACGCAATGACAATGCCCAATACCCACCCTCGCCCATCAGTAATGAAAACGCAATGACAACGCCAATGATAACGCAATGATAACGCCCAATACCCACCCTCGCCCATCAGTAATGAAAACGCAATGACAACGCCAATGATAACGCAATGATAATGCCCAATACCCACCCTTGCCCATCAGTAATGAAAACGCAATGAAAACACCAATGAAAACGCAATGAAAATGCCCAATACCCACCCTCGCCCATCAGTAATGAAAACGCAATGACAACGCCAATGATAACGCAATGATAACGCCCAATACCCACCCTTGCCCATCAGTAATGAAAACGCAATGAAAATGCCAATGAAAACGCATTGATAACGCCCAGCACCCACCCTCGCCCATTAGTAATGAAAACGCAATGAAAACACCAATGAAAACGCATTGATAATCTCCCATTGTCATTGTCCTGTCATTATCATAAAAATGTCGTCATAAAATGAATGACAGGCCTTTCATTAAAGTACGTGGTATTATACACATACGCTATTGTGGCAATGCCTTGTTTTTATCATTAAAGTTGGTAGGCACTAGTGTGATAATCTCCCATTGTCATTGTCCTGTCATTATCATAAAAACGTCATCATAAAATGAATGACAGGCCTTTCATTAAAGTACGTGGTATTATACACATACGCTATTGTGGCAATGCCTTGTTTTTATCATTAAAGCTGGTAGGCACCAGTGCGGGGGGAGAGTATTGAGATATACTTCGTAGGGGTCGTCGATGATAATAGGTCGAGGGGGCTCCTTGGTTTCAGCGTCGTGAAGCGTTTCGAAGAATGGAAGGTGATCGTCGTCATCATCGTCGTCTTCCACAGTCACAATATTCGTTTTGCGAACGTTTTGAGGCGTTACGCGTTTAGGCGTGATATCGTCATGAGCTTTCTGCCGAACTTCCGGTGATAACGACAGAAGTTGTTTCTGCGTGAGCGTAATGCACGGCGTCTCCATCGCGCATTTGTAGACATCATCGGCGATTTTCGTGTCTTGGATGGGAGTGTGGGTGCGATACGCGATATCCTTTTCTTTCGACGCTTTTGGGAGAGACGCGAAGTTCTTCTCGTGCGGAGGGAGGTAAGCTGGTTCACGAGCTTTTGCGAACGGATGAGTCGGTGGCTCTGCTTCCTTCGTGGTCTGATTCTTAGTCGAGCTGTCCTGTGTGGGAGTCGCGACAGGTTTAGGATGATCGTCAGGCTGACTCTCCTTCAGCTTCTCGGGTTGCGTTCGCATCATGACCTTTTTCCTCTTGGGAACCTGTACTCCGTCGAAAACCTCTTTGCTTCGAAGAGCAAGAATCTCTCTTTCCAATACTGCGATACGATCCTGAGTCGACAACTGATAGGCCGACGTAGTAGAGTCAGGGTTGACCTCGTACATGAGCTGACTGGTCGGGTTCGCGTTGCTCGTAATCTGGTCTGCGGCTCGCTGATTAGGGTTGCGATGATGCCATTCGTCAATTCGTTCGCGAAGATTGTTCCCTGTGACAGATCGCGGCACATAAGCACCTGAAGGAAGAACAACTCGTCCTTCTTGGTTTCGTTTCGCCCGTCCATCTGCGACATAATCCCTGACATGGCGACAGTCTGTGATGTAGTGCCCTGATTCTCTGCAGAAATTACACTTGTCGGAGACAGCACCTCGAGCTCTTTCCTGAGGTCGCGCATAAGTCGTCGCTTGAGACTGCTGGGGGGCAAGTGCTTTTATCAGAGTCGTCGTGAGTTTGTCAAAAATCGTAGAGAGATCTTCGGTTTTGACGGTTGCTGCGATGGTGCAATCGCGATTGACTGTGTCGCAGACGGAGGTTCGTATGACAAGGGCGATCCTCCGTGTAAAACGTATTTAGCGGCTTCGTGAATGTTCTCGAGAGAGTAGGGATCGTCGGGGAAGTGATCGGGAAATTTAAGGTGTAGACGATACTTGATAGACTTCCAAAGGTCCTCTTGGAAGCCTCTAATGAAAGCGCGACTGACTTCTGCTTCCGAAATCCTATTCTTTAGTCGAAGAAACGACGTAATGTTCAGGAAACCTCGATAGTAGTTTCCGAGCTCGGTCGCGTCGTGAATGCCTAGACGAAGTTGTTCGCCAATCAGCTTGTCCATGTCAGCGATCGACCATTTTCTCTCGTCTTCAGCCCCGGGGTAAAGGGCGATTACTGCCTTTATGAAGTCTTCGAATGAAGTCCCGGCGGCATACGCAGGAAGGGCACTCCATAGATCGGAGGAGTCGACGTCGATGTAGTGTCGTGCGAACTTCTTCATTTCTTGATCGTCTGTGATCCCGCATTTCGTGTATAGAAGTTCGAGGTCCTCGAAATACCTCCGAAGTTCCCTAGGTTTGGAGGCTGAAAACGACGGTGCAGTCAAGTGCAAGCGTGCTGGCATAGTGGGGACTACAGCGGCCATGGCGATATGTGTTCTAGTGGGATTGGTGGTTTCAGATATTTGCGAAATCGAATGTCGAGGAGGAGTGTCTATGAAAAATCGCAAGAGATCAGATTCAGAATCGATATTTTCTGGTGGTTCGGAGGATCGTAGTGCGATTCGAAGTTCTTGGTTGAGTGACTGGGGAGGATGAGAAGAGGTTGTTGAAGGTGATTCGAATGATGTCGGACTTGATGGAGTAGAAAGTTCTTCTGGCGACGGAGTGGTATTCTGTCGTATGTTGTCGTAGCGAAGTGCTAAGGGTTCGGAGATCGAAGAAGTCAGGGAATCAGGTAAATGACTCGTCGACTGGTTATTGTCGGGGGATGGTGGCAGTGGTCGAGATCGAAGGTTATATCTATAGAAGGCCGGAATTGGTCGCAATATAGATGGGACCGTTGGCGACGGAGGTTCTGAATCGGAGGAAACTAACGGAGTTAGCGGTGACAAAGGAGGAGAAGGTGTAGAAGCTATCTTCGAAGTAATCTAAAAAAATACTGCCTCGCGGTGGGCTCCAAAATGATACACTATAGGAGACTGTAAAGGGGGAGATCCCTAAACAAACTACCTATTGGGTGAATGCGAGGAGGCGAAGATGTCTACTACACGTAGAAGAGGTATAGAGAGAGATGGAAACTACTATAAAGTTTCCGAACGATGCGAACATACGTGCGACAGTTGCGATCAACTGTGCGACTTCGCGAACACGGTCGCGACGAAGATATCGATATCGGGTGACGAAGATAGACAAACTCAAGACTATAACTTGAGTTTGAAACTAAAGAAGAGCTTTATAGCTTGGAGACTAAGATCGAAGGGGATGGAAGTCATAGATTTCTCTGTCTCTCTAGCTACAATACATGAGCTTTTTATACTACGACAATCGGAAAGTCGGAACGAAATATCGGAAAATCGGGAAGACTAGAAATAAAGGATCGAATAGGAGTGAATGTAAGAAAGGATTCTATGATAAAGAAATATCGATAGGAGTCAGTAAGAGTGCGAAGAAAGGAATCAAATGATGAAATTAGTACAAAGACATAAGAAAGGAAGAGATAGGGGAACGATGTACTGCGTGATATAACAGGATATATGATAGAGAAACGAGGCGAAAAGTGAAACGAAAGGAGATGACATGGTGTCCGACGGGAACGGTATCGGTCCGATGTAGAATAGCTTTGTTTTGTGGGTGCGACAAGTTCGGAAGCGATTGATAGTGGTCGAGAGATGTCGCAAGAGATCGCAGACGTTCGTTAGATCGTGAGGTATCAGGATATGGTCAATGGAGAGGTATAGTACGTCCGATTCGCGTATTCGGAGTATAGGATCGTATGATGCGTATCATCGTACTGCAGGAATCACAGTTGCTGGTGTATGATTACCAGTGTTCATTGCATTGCCCCCATCATGGTTCTTCCCCATTCAGTGATTCACCTTCTCCCCTGCCTCCAATGATGAAGCATCACATTCACCTTTCCATCCCAATCCCGCATGCACATACTCATAGTCGTATGCTGCTATTGGCCTGGCATCCACTGCCAGTGAAGACCATCAGGAAGGCGAACCAATCTTGTCATTACCAGGCAAGGAACTCAGCCACATGGCATCCACATGGCCACCTCATGTTTATCATGTGCCTGCTGATGCATCCACTCATGGATTGTTTCACCTCCTTACCATGAGGCAACCATGAGGCGCAGGGTCTGGACCCTTGATTGCTCCAAACCATTTCCTTGCAATCACTACTTGAAACACTGATGGACATGCTGTATCTGCTGGACAGCCTCATTGTTCTTGCATCTCTCTCGGTTTGTACATACAGACCTGGTAGTCTGTCTTTCATGGCATTTCCCTAACTCTTTTGTATTTAAACCTTCATCTTTGAACTGTTCCTCTTTTTCCCTTCCCTTTCCTCACGTTTAGTCTGGTTTTCTCTCCCTGGTTCGCTTTCCTAGACTCTCTCCCTCCCCCAGACTGCTACTTGCTGTATAGTAGTGGTAGACCATGAATACACCTTTCATCTTGTGTTTCCTCTGGTCTGATATTGACTTGTTTTAGTTGGTTGTTGCTGGAGCCTGCTGATCTAGCGATCCATAACAGATACATGTATGCAAATCTGTATCCTTGGCATTTTACACTAAGAATTAAAGCATATCAAAATGCTAATGTAACCAAAAACATCAAGGATCCCAGAAGAGATATATGTAATCCCATTAGCTACAGATAAAAAATCACAATTATCTCAAATCTAGGACTGTAGAAGTAAAATCCTTGAAATTAGTAGTTACATCAAGGATACAATCCTTGCATCTCCCTAATCATAGCTTGTTTATCGACCTTGTCATGTTTATTGTTACATTGATATCAGCAAAATTTGTTCACAACCTAGCTCAATGTGATGGGAAACAATTGTTATCAATACCCCAACAATATCCCATATGGTGTTCAACAGAGTTGAAGGGCCAATGAAAATTGCTTTCCATCAGTCAGGAGCAGTGCAAATCCCTGCCAATTTTTAGGTTGGCTTAGATATAGCATGGCCACACACATATTTATATGTACAATGTTGATTACATGAAAGCAGTTATGAATGATGGGAGCATAAAGCTAAACAAGTTAGATACAAAATTGGAACCCAATTAACCAATCCCAGAAACAACTACTTATTCCAAACCTAAACTGCCCCCATTGCATCTTCCATTGCCTTCGCAAATTGTAGGAACTCAGGTCGAGCACAGGGAAGTGACCGCTGGAATAGTTGATTGAATTGCTTCTCGAAGCCTTGAAGGACAGGATACTCGCGTGGACTGTGACCACGTATGTTCAAGCAGTATCGTACCGGCTCCACTTCGTCACCACTGGCATAACCGTCCCACCGGCCTCCTTTTCCGGTTGGACGCTCAGCTTCACCTAATGTCAAGTTAGTGTGGCCATTGACTTTCCCAAATGCGGAAGATGCGGTGAGGTCCATGAGGAACACTATATGCTGCGGTTTGTAGCGCTCGGGTTTGCCATTAACATCGCTTCGAATTAGAAAAGGGGCAGTCAATTGACGGGCAACAGCTAGGCCGGCCGCATCTGATCTTGCTTTCGTCTGCCATGGAATCACAAAGAGGTTGGAGGCATCGAATGGACCATCAAGCGTTCCGGAGTAGGCAACAATGAATCCGTCAATCACCGGCTGGTAAAATGTACACTGGAATGCGAAACCAGAAGACCACGCCTTGAGCAACATGTGCTGCGTGACCTCGTCGATGGGCTGGGACAGCTGGACGAAGTGCGTGAAATTGATCCAGACTTCGGAGGTGTCTCTGAGCAGTGTCATACGCAAGGCCTTTTGGTTGACAAGGCCGTCCGGGATACCGAGGTCGTCTCCTAGAAGAGTCTGTAGGAAGCACGACAGCCGCACGGCCTGAATATTGTGCTCACTCCCGATTGCGTCATACTTCACGAATGAGGGGCCCAAAGTCATAGTGGCTTTGTCACGAGCAAGCATCAATAAAAGTCGACTGTAGACCTCGCCCTGTAGGCCTCGGTCGAGTACAAGACCACGGAGAATGAGTTTATCGAGGAGAGTCTCAATCGCAGTCTTGTACGTTTCGCTTGAAGTGTTGAGCGCTTCTGCAGCAGCGATGGCAAGCATGGGTTCTGAAGGCGAGGCGGTAACTACGAGCCCTCCTGTTACGCCTACTAGGACACGCATGTGGCTGCGTACCGCTTCTGTGGCCAGCCACGCAGAGGCTTCGCCTTCGCCTATCTCCAGGCCAATCCGAACGGCTAAAGCAGCGAAGACGTGGTCTTGATTCCTGGGGTCAAAGGTCACATTGAAAAAGAGCTTCTCGTATGCTGCGGACAGCACTTCACTGTTTGAAAGAGTTGACCAGTACTGGAAAGAGCAGCACACTTAGTAAAAAGCACGAGGGTATCAAGAGTCATCGCTTACGGGCCGCCCATATACTTTGAGATGCTTCACGTAGAGTACGTCCGCGGGCTGTTTAATTTTTGCACAGTGGTCCACCCCAGCCATCTGGTTGAATCCAAGGTAGACCCAAGGGGGCAACGGCATGAGGCCCTTTGTGAGCCTGAAGGAGGGTGTATTCGGGCCAAACGGAAACAGATCGAATACCGACGAGCTTGTGTCTAGGAGGAGGAACCAAAAAGTGACGCCACATCGATCGAACCTATCGCCAGCCTTGATGATGCGCTGTAATGCTATGAGGGACATGCCCCATTGGGCATGCCACGAAGGTTCTGTGCCCGGGGGTCGCTTGTGCAGACCCAGCTGCGAGCATTCATCGAAAGCAAGTATGAAATATCTGGTCTGCAGTTCCCCGATAACCATGGAGAGCTCTTCCGCATATGGGAGACAGAGCATGCGGAAGAGACTACCGTGCCAATCGGCGGCAGTATAGACGACCTCATCATCACCCAGTTTTGGTGAGGGTATCCGCATGTTTGAGATATCCGAGTGTTCCCTCTTTAACAACTGGTTCGCCATGGTTTCTACCTCAGTAAAGCACTTATGCCGGGAAGAGTTGAAGATGTTTGTTGGGGTATCAAGCTGCCAGTCTTCCATCCAATCCTTGGGCGACCGGCTACTGGCAGCTCGAGCCTTGAGCCTTTTGGCTACGACACACATCAGTGCCCCAAGGAAGGCTGCAGCTAGTTCTTCACCCTACAATAAAAATGAGTACTTGGGAATGGACCACCCATAATGATCAACTATTACCTTGTATTCGATACGCTGGGAAAAGAAATTGCAGGCTGGCTGATCACCGGGCGGCCAACCAGCTCTGGGGGATTCACTTTCGCGGAAGCAGATGCTGAGGGTTGGCACCTAGAGCATTTTAATCTGTTAGTTCGTGACAGCAGGACAGCAGAGCAAGTGCACCTCTTTCCCCAGCTCCTCGACCAAGCGTGACTTGCCAGTACCACTCGACTGTAGGATGGAGATGCAACGCCCAAAGTATACTTTGGGATCGTAAATCTGATTGTAGATTGGGAGTGCTTCGACGAAGTCTTTCACAGCTCCTCCTCGGTATGCCTGATGAAACATCTTATGGAGTCGTTCGGCTTGCTGCTCCCTTTGATTGAAAGAGATCGAATCCCGGAATGAACAGAAAGACTTTAAAACTTACGGCGTCTCCATGACGAGGGGAATTCGTTGCTGGGGCCGACTTTGATCCCAGATTTTCGCTTTCTCGACAATTAAACACAATTGAACAACCAGACCGAAACAAGACATACGATGTTTGACCAAGCTTTCCCAGTTGCCGCTTTGCACGCATTTCTTCAGTCCGTCCTCCCACTCTTCTAATTCGTCGTTATTGAAACCCTGTACGACTTCTTCTGCCTTCTCTGCTGTCGGTATCGCGATGATGCTCATGTGCAGATCGGTAGTCGACAATGTGGTCGCGAGGTAGAACAATACATCTGGGGACAGGTCCTTCCATTCGGTGGCATCGTCCCCAGCATTAGCAATGCGGGCCTGCCACCGTTGGCGACGGCAGGTATTATTCATTATGCGATTGAGTCCTGCTAGCTGACTCTGCGGCAGATCAATTTCTTTGATAAAAGTGGAAGCGTAAGGATAGGTGGAAGCTGGTAAACCATAGGCATTTAGGGGTTCGCAGTCGACATCCATATTCAGGTTAAGTTACGAGGTTTTCAGCACAGCCACTGTGGCACGTGCATCAGTAATTTCCGGGGTCCTTTTTGAAACCCTTGGGGCCTTTACTTTTTGAACCCTCTTGGACTGTTTCTGAGGTTGTCGTTCAGGACTTTTGCTTTGGCTACTTGAACAGCTTGGCAAATTTTGTTGGTGAATTGTTGACTTTTTTCTCTTCTTTGCTTTTCAGTTCTGTGTGATGGTATACTACATGTGAGTTTGGGCTCTGTCGTTTACATGGAACGTGACAGAGCCCGTCTAAATCAGTTGACAGCCGCACAGCAAAATGATTATCTCCAAAAGACATTCGATCGCGTCGTGGAGAACTGCTGCATCTTTCCTTTGCCCTTCTACAAACAGGAAATAGGTATGAGGAAGCTCGTCTTGTCGAATCGCCCAAAGTGGGTAGGCTGGAAGGTGCAGACTGCGAGAGCAGAACGCCCAAATTCATTTAGCAGGGTCTCTGGATATGAAACTGTTTGTCCAAGCTCTTGGTGACGACCTGCCTTCCCAATGCCCCTTTTTTTGTACCATACTAGATGATCCTCTTTTCACTCCCAGGGACACATTCAATTTGGGCACCATTCAGAATGGGGAGATACTCTATCGAAGTTTGTCCGTTTACTCCCTTTAATTTGAATAAGCCTTACTCACTTCCCAATGTCCAGGATAGTGCAAGAATGCAAGGCGCTTCTGTCTGCCTACTAGCTGATGTACCTGAGATGGAAACTCTCCTGATGCGGTGGCTTGCGGTTGTCAATACCATCGACATGACGGGAGTATACCCTGGATTCTATTGGGCGTTCACTAAAATCCCTGCAAAAAACAACGAAGACAATGCTCATCTTCCGGTACCGTCTGCTTCAAGCGCGTGCCTGGCTATTCAACCCCTCGATGTCATCGAAATTCACCTTGCCGAGGACATCGATTCGGTAGCAAACGAGACCAGAGAACGGGAGATGGCGCAAGCCGGATACGTCGGAAACACGAACAGGCGAGCAATTCCAGTAATTGTCGTGAGATATGCGACATCGCTGCCTGGGCTCGACACAAACCAGGTAAATGTCGCGTCTTTCGACAACGCAATTTTATATGCTGACACATTTTTACCAACGAAAGGGCGTCCAGTCTCATTTCGTATCGCAAGATTCCGGCAACTAATGCCACAAATTCATTTCTGACACCTGCCCAGCACTCGGTGTTCTCTCTTATACTGTAGCAAAGTCTCCCGAGTTGAATGATTCATGCTCATCTCCTGTTATGCTTGTTCTTTTCAGGGAATCGAATAGCCGACGCCTTAAACCCTCTGAAATCAAAAAGTATCAATCCAGTATAACCTCCGTAAAAACACAGGAATATCCTTCTTTAGTCCGCTATATTGTCCCTCGCCGAATCTGGCTGACCAGATGGAAATCGGCCGGAGATCGCGTCTTTCCTGTGCTGTATGTTGGAAGGAGCAGAGTCCGGATGTGAAGCTTTTTTTCTGCAGTGCTTGTTCTGGTAAGTAAGCTATAATATCGCCTCCCTCTCAGTATCATTCTCACTGCTGTTTGTTATGTCTTTGTCTTTGTCTCTCTTTCTCTAGGTATTGCCTATTGTTCCCTTGAGCATCAAGCAACAAATTGGACGAGCTCACACAAGGCAGAATGCCGCTCTTCAAAAGCCACCAAGCTCCCAGAATGTAGTCGTATCAATCCGGCCGACACAAGCTCAAAGCTCGCGACAATCATCCTCCCTCTAGACCGGTACCAAGATTCCTCATACACAGGATTTGTGAACTTCCAAAACCCCATGGACAGGCTGAAGCCACCCAGCCGGTCATCGCAGAAATCGCAGTGCAAGAAAACAATTTACGGTCCGGGTGAGAGGTTTTTGGTGCGTGCGAGGTGGGGCGGTCACGCGGACATGTTTGGACTCAAGGAGGAACACAGACACCGGGTGGAAGGGAGTGGTCGAACCCGGGCAACAGCCTCTGGTGGATTTCCACATGTCGTTCGTGTCTCCTTCCCCCCTCCCCCTTTCCCTTTCTCATTGATAAAATGTATTTTCCTTCTCCCATTTTTCTGCCATTCAGAATTATCCATGTCGTGGATAGAGCACAGAGCATTGGAATTGTGCTTCAAAGGCAGACTGGCCTTGTGGGTGACATGATAGTGTTGTCATCTGGTTTATCGCCGATTACCAGAGACAACACACTGGTCTTCGAGGCGATGGTCGACATCATCAAAGCCTCGACAAGAGACAAAGTACAGTCTGAACCCACTTCCTCTAATGTTACGCATAGCTTACAACATCAATTTTTGGCCATTTGCAGGCTGAAGCAGCTTATTTTTGGGCGAAGCGCAAAGGCGATTGCATAGAGATCGATATGGTGGACATTCCCGATCAGGACCTTGGCTGGTAGAGCTAATTGCAAAGGATTGCTAGATGGTCTCTCGATTTAAAATAACATTTGATTTTATATACATACATTCTGAATTGGCTTCCTCATGCATAGAAATCAACATCAAGAAACCTTGCCTGTCCTTCTATGTCACGCCTCCAGTTTCAAAAATAGATATCTATACGCCAGAATATGTGCCAAATTTGACCGAATATCTATGAACAATTGAGTCAAAGCATCTCCCATCCACCATTATCAACAAAACTCTCCAATTTGCGAGCTACAATAGTTGGGATTCCATGATTCAGCCACGCCTTGCGGATTTCTTCCCATCTGGAGTGATGCAAGTATTGTCTCCGTCCTCGTCTGTTGGAAAGCAACCAAAGAACATCAGTTGAGACGAAACATTTGTATGTATGCCTGAACTCGCCTCATCGAGATATCTATCTCGCCATGAACGTCAAGGTACGGCGACTGCGAAAATGTGCCACTGCCCGCATAAAGATAGAGCAATGAACACCGTTTAACCAGAAAGTATATCCCAATCGAACCACCACACCTGCAAAACAAACAGAAGGCGCAACTCCTCAGCAACGTTAAAGTAAAACATCAAATGAAACGAACTCTCGAGTGTGCATATTGCATTCGCCCCTCTCATTATAATCAGTGTCGATGCAACAATGACTTTGCATGCAACAAGTGGTGCCACAGATCAAGCAAATCGCAGCGTCGGTCGGAACGGTATTGCACCGTGGGCAGGTAAGCGCCTTGTCATTGGCGCTAAACAAGTTATCCAATATCATGGGCAAGCGAGCAAGACGGTAAACAGCAGGGAAATCCAGGACGACACCACAGTTCAACTGAGATGCAGCATGTGAATGCCCGTAATGAGCACACCAACCTGATAACGCATTTTGTAAGGTATCTTGGTTTGGAAGATCTGATAGTGGTGGGAGGCCAAGCATCATGAGTAGCCGATTGTATTCGCAAGGTTCAGTGGTACCGTAAGCTGGAGTAGGGAACGCAGATGGCAGAACGGACCGACATAGAATTGCAGCGCGCCGAAGGAAAGGCAGGGTGAAGGCATACAGTAGTTTTTCTATGCGAGCTTCACCGAAAGTTTCAAACACCAGAGTGGCGGTGTGCTCGAATACCGGGGAATGTCGAACGACAGACATGAAAAACATCCGCACATCACCAAATATGTCTTCATGTGCGCGGCGCATTATCAAGACTGTATTGTAGCTTCGGGTCTTGTTTAGAACATAGACCAAACCAATGACAGTACGAGCCAAACACGCGTAGTATGTCAGAACGAGAACGTGTCGCAGCATTTCTGGGGCAACAGCAGCAGTTTCTACCAAGACCGTGAATGGGTCTCGGAGGAGCAATGGGTACGAAAACGACGTGAGCGACGTGCGACTCCATTCAGGAAGCAATCGCTTGATTATAGCCTGCCGGATTGCCTCGCGGCCTTCGTCAGGCCTAGCTTTAAAATGTAAGGCTGCCAATTTTGTCAAGCAGGCCAAAAGGCTACGTATCATCCGTGCTTGAGAATCTGACAGGTTGTCAGGCACGAGACCCACTTGCGAATCGGAACCTCGCTGAGTGATTTCCATCGCCGCAATAGTATAACCCACCAACTCCTCTGGGAGATAAATTCCAGCCCCTCGTTCCCCGAGCTCCGGTTCGGGGCGGTCGCGCAAGTGACGCGTTTGTTGTGAAAGGGACTTTGACACCACCATAACCGTATCAACCATCTTCGCAGTCTCTAGGTTCTCCCATCGATCCGTGTTGCGCATAGCACTGGCATAACCCGTATCCTGCGCACTCCAAAAAACGAATTCACCCGTACCGTTCCTGAACTGGAGCGAATCCAAGAGAACATCTGGTCTTGATTTCAAAATGCTGATGCCGGCCGCCCGAATCCAATCAGGGAATGGCACAGTGCTAAGGGCCACTGTGGAAGGACGGCTCACAGGTAAAATAACGTTGCCCAAACTCTTGCATAATGGACAAATGTACTCCTTGCGTGGAATAACTTCGGGGTGATTTCTTGTGGCCTGAGATCGATGACGTTGTCTGATGGATACGCTGTACACTTGGAAACAATCCAAATGCATCATGTGACTACAGACAGACGAATGCAAACCGAAACGGGTATACTGAGAAGGGAATCCTTCAAAGTTTGTCGAAGAAAGGGATTTTGAGTCAAGGCTGTTAGCGTTTTGCGGTGGGAAACCCGAATCAATCGGCTTCGTCATACGGTCCATCGAAGGTGGCGTTTGCAAAACCTCGTTTAAGAAAACGTTGTGACTATCAGGATGTCGTCGTATCAACCTGCTCGGCTGTAATAAACCAAGGGTGCCAAAAGGCCTCAGGGACGTCAGATCTTCCTGACAAACAATACAAGTTCCGTAGGATGTGTGTTCTTCGAGAGCTTCTAGCATGTCGTCATCGTCTTCGTCGTCGAGATCATCGAAATTGATGGCAAAGCTCGCCTGCTGGGCCTTCATCTGCTTCATAATAGCCTCTTGTCTTGCTTTTGCTGCTCGTTTCTTCGCGTCCTGAGGATCAGGTGGCATATCGTGCGAAACATCGATAACGCGGCGACGCGCTTGAATTTCCTCTGGAACATACAATGCCATTTGTCCCAGAACCCATTCGACACGGGCCTTGTAGGACTTGTATTTCTCGTGATGCTCCAGAGTACAAATGATGTCGATGAGGTTCTTGTCTTCTTCAAAAATCCTAATCGTAGCGATATGACAAAAGAGGGGTGCTCTTTCAACAATCGCCAGCATGATAAGATGCAAGGCTTGATCGAGGATAGCTTCCGACGAGGGAGGTGCAGAGCCCGCAGAATCGGTCAAAACCAGGATATTAGATAGCGAGTAGAACATAACTTGAAGGAGGGCTTCTGATTCGAAGACGGATGGTATTATTGCGAATGGGCCACTGGTAACGCCAAATGATTTTGGAATAAGAACAGGGTCGGATATCCCAGTCTGTTTCTTTAAACGAGTCCGCAAAATGGTGTCTACTTCCTCACGCCTGTTGCGAGTGTAATGATAGAAGAACGGGTTGACTTCATCAAAGGCATCGTCCTTTAATTCGTACAAACCAGAATCGGTCGTAGACTCCGGTGGCTTGAAGTTAGCAACTTCCTTTAATACACGTTCAAAGCAGACATCGTCCACTAGACGTTCGGCGACACGTTTGACGAGATCGGTAAAGGTGCAAGGACCCATAGCCAAAGCATGGACAATCTCCCTCCGTACCACGGCCTTCAGAGGCATTCTAGACGCGTTGGCGTACTCGCTGAAGATCGTGATAAAGATATATAACACCTCTTCAACCATGCTGCAGAGTTGAGTGCCTTCATAAGCTGAATGCAGGAAGGCACCGGAGAAAAAACCAAGAAGCCCAAATCTGTCTAGGATGGTGACAATAACGGTATCCCGATCGAGGATGACCAAGGCAGTCTGTAAAATGAAAAGATCTTGGTCATAGCATAATTCTCGAAGCATATAGTCTCGGTAGTGCAACAACTGGCCGCGTATGGCGAATCCGTTTCGAACCCACAAGCCGGTGCGAATTTGAGCAATCATTACCAGAACTACATATGTGATTGAAAAAAAAGGTAATGCGGATGATGGATAAGATGCACTCACCCCGAAGAGGGAAATCGATAACTGTCTGAATCGCTTGTCCACTAGCGTTCCGCAGGATGACCTCCCGCACACTAGACCGCCCAACTTCCTTCAAACATTCATCACTGAGAAGGTGCACATGCTTGAAAAGCTCTGCAAGTAGCCAGTGCAGGGAATGGTGGAAGCTGACCCAGCCTTCCATAACGTTGAACTGGACTATATGATAGGCTACGTCTGCAAAAATGACTTCGTGGAACACAATGGGTGAAAACTTGGTTCTATCCAGTCTCTCATGCGATAAGGCGCAGACCACTAGAATGTGGTGAATGACCGTCGAGATTGCAGCGACAAGTTCTGCCACTGTAGCTGAAGAAAATGCTTCCCCGTATACCTTGATAACACGCGACAGCGACAGTGTTACATTGAAAACACTAATCCAGGCATCCGTCTCGTACTCGACGTGGCTTGTCACAACGCGTTTATTTGGATTAATGCACATGAACAACTGACAAATCTTTGCAAAATCGACGATGAATTCGCGATTATGAGCGATGAGTTGTTGAACTGGCTCATTGTGGCAGAGGTAGCGAAGATCGCTGAATACAGGCATGAATCGTTTGGATTTGAATGGGAAACTATCCACGTCCACTTCGACACTGGGATTCGCAGGATAAATAATATGTTTTCCGTCTATCTGATTGGTGAAGAATGCCGTGATGATGGCCAGAAGGCGAGACACGATAGAGTGGTGACGGACGATGTGGTGAGCCACCGACGGCACTGTAAATAGTTGTAACGCGAAGTATTTGATGGAAGTCTCAGCTTCTCGGTCGACCAGAAGATAGGCATCAATGACCCGATGATACACGTTAGCAAAATGGCCAGCTATGAAAATAATTAGAAAATTTCAGGTTCATAGAACAATGTACGAACCAACGGCAAGCTTATGCTCGCGGCTGAGGGTAAGGATACTGGCATATATTTCCTTCAAGCTTAATCGAGGCTTTTTCCACAACCTAGTATGATATAGGAACATCCAGTCGAGTCTAGTCGGGTTGTGGATGCCAGCGACAACATTTAGCGCTTGAGGATTCGTGCTGTATGAGCTATTATCTCTTCTTCGAGGCGACAGCAATTCGGCGGCAATAATCTCTCGCAGTATGAGCGTGTCCGAGCCAAGCCGACTCCGCGTGAGGTCCAACAGCCACTCAATTATAACAGCCACGACCTGCTCACGAAAGGTATCATACGCACGACGGATTGTAACTCCAAGATCGATCTGGTTGATGGTTTGAGCGACTTCCAGTAACCTGATAACGTTGGTATTCATGTCAATAATTTCGCGTCCCTGTTCGTCAATCCGATGTACGATCTCGGTGGCTTCCTCTCTCGATCGACTTGTTGCGTCACAGATAAGCTTGATGACCTCTTCGAAAGAATGTTTGTCATCGTTCCATATGAGAACGCAATACTGATCCTTCATCATCGGGTCTGCGGAAGGCTGTAATCGCAAATCTGCTTCATTTTGTGGGACTGAGGGTTCATCGGGTGAAAAATCCAGAGTATCCAGCAGGAAATCAAAGGCATATCCGACAGTCCTGGCCATGATTTCGCGTAATTCGGGTGGAACGGAGACCCGATACGGGAAATTCTTCACTGGGGGAATATCGTTCCCCAAGATTCTCGAAATAGCTTTGGAAGTGGGATGATGCCAAACATCAGTCAGTTCCACAGGTTCGGTGGATGGGGGATGATATGGACATCCAATGGGGATTCGCCATGCTTCTTCATCGCCACAGTCGCAACAACCACCGGATTGTTGTGCAATGAAGAAGCTAACGTTATGGTCGACATGGTTAGTGGCGTGAAAACACCGAGAACAAAGAACACAGCTATCATCCAACGCACAGTCCCTGCAAATACGCTTCATGAACGAAGAATGCGGGGAATAAGCCTGCAGACTCACTTGCATCGAAAGCAGCTCTCTCCCTTCTTAAATATACGTCCGCAAGGTCTCCCTGGTATTATATAATCTTCCCGTCCGGCACCTGCGAAGCCTAGGGATATTTGAACTTCGCTGAGGGTGGTGTGCAGGGAGAGACTGGAATTGGAATTCGGAAGAAATAGATGGGCGTACGGTCCCCAGAACGCATCATATAGCTCAGAGAGTATCTCTGCACGGGTGGCAGGGGTAAAAACATATTTTCTGGAGCCTGGCATGGTTTCTAAAGCAAAGCGAAGATGGGACAATGGATCTGATGCTCTTTCGCGAGGATTCATAGATCCAAGAAGTTTTGACGGGAAGAACGAGGAGAACCCAGACATGTCAGGTTTCTGAGCTGTCAGGAACCTTGGTAGCCGTCCGTCGTTGATCACTGAGTCGATGTGGCCCACCAAAGTATGTAAGCCTGCGGCCAAACAACTTGAACTTGCTGTCTCCCATGTCTGCACTGTCTGCACTGTCCGAACCACCCACACGGCACCTTGACGGGGCAGCAATGGACTACTTTCTCATCGAAATGGTTCACACATTGCGCGCGTCATCAGCGGTTGCAACCGCTCGCGCGAAGAAAATCGAGCAAGAAATGGTGGACGCAGGCTTGATTCCGCCTCCAGCCGTACCTCCCCCACCTCTGCCATTGAAAAAAGATCCCCAAGCGGATTCTACAGTGGCTGTTACTGCACGAGGTCCAAATGGGAAGGCGAAGGAGATCGATGAAGACGAGGAAGGTGTGCGGATCCGTCTCGAGGCCATCGGGCTGCATGTAGGAGCCAACTTTACCGAACGGTATATCCCTCCTTTCATATATCGGTGTGATCTTACGCATTCATATCTGGAGCAGACTTTGCCACGACAAACCGTTATTTACGGACACATTGGATGTCATCAAATTCATATGTAAAGATGTATGGGTTGCGTGCTGGGACAAGCAAGTCGACAACTTACGCACAAATCATCGAGTATTGACGATATTTGGATCAACGTTCCCCTTCTGATTGTGTTTCGTAGGGAGTTTACGTGTTACAGGACAATTCTTTCAAACCAATATCCCGTTTATCTTCCTGGGATGGCCGCGCAGATGCAACAAAGCGAGCGAAACTAGTACGTTAACTTCATACTTCCTCGTTCAGTCGAACAATATTTGACACGCTACAGTATGTTGCAATGCCTGTAGGAATTATAAAAGGGACTCTTTGGAGACTGGGTTTTCAAGGCACCGTTGTACCCGAAATCACCGTGTTGCCTCAATGTCTTGGCGTTTTCCCCTTGACGGTTTTCCAGCACTGACGCCGTTCATAGGTACATTTCAAGTCAAATTACCCAAAACCACATAGTTTTTCGTAAAAAAAAACATCAGACCTCTTCTGCAATCCGTAGATCCAGCTTTGAAGTACCTCTCTCGGATTCCCCCCGACAAGCTCTTTCTGGGACTTAACCGAACCTTACGCGGTGGAGTGAACTGCGGGGCCAGAACTACGATGAAATAACATCAATATACGTAGGATTACTGACGAAATTCCGTCGAGCCCAAGTACTATCAAATCACATCCAGCTTTACCCAAAGAACAGAGGAGCTAAAATGTCGCTACGTTGTTTCTGTCAGTAGTGTATTTCAGCCTTTAGAAGTGACACATCTGAACTAGAACTTACAAAAGCCACTATTCACACATATGTTCTTCAAGTCAACTATTGTCATTGATATTACATAGATCATGTTTGAGAACGCAAAGACGTTGACAAAGTCAGCTCTTCCCTAATTCCAAGATTCTCAGAACCGACCACATGCCAGTCAATCAGCAAATGAAGGATCAGAAACTGAGAATTTGACACCACAGTGACACAAGTCAGGTAAACTGCCTGGGGATAATTGCGACCGGGCCTTCGCATTCACGGCCCTAGGCCAAAGATGAATCGTGACGAAGGGGAATAAACTGAGTACTAACACACACATTGGAATCTTTCCAGAAGAGTGCTGCCGAGAGCTCGTTGCTCCCAAACAGAATTCCGACCTCGAAGGGCAACGTCCAGTACGGACCCCGAGGGCCGGTATGCCTCTCTAATGATCCAGCCATCCCCGACAAATCGGCTCGAATCTCACAAGCCTTCATGAATCCATATTCCAGATCACCTTGAGAATGATCAGTGAGGGTGCTAAGCTGACTCTGGAGATACATGTACCTGTTGCATCCATTACAAAATATGGGGCAGTTGAGTCCCCTGTGTATGTGATAAGATCTACGGTAAAAGCCGCCAAGTGTGGGTTTGCTGTGTCATAACACTGGCTAAAGGGACTGCGCCATTTCTCGTTGTATTCGACAGTGACATCCTGTCGTGTCACTGAATGATGAAACCAGCATAATCATATCAAACGGGCGAACCTTGTGGACGATCGCACTCCAAACACCCTGAACGTAATCACCTGAATTGTCCTTGAACACCTTCCTTCCGTCATGCCTGGATACCTCGTATGGAACCCTGATCTCGATTCCATAGGTAAATCGGGTCGCGCGGCCCTTCACAGACTGTCGAATGTACCAGGCTGCCGCTCCATCGGCGACTGCTTTGGCACTGCTCTCCGGTAAGCACATCAGTGGTGTATAGCTTTCAGCACGGCTTACCCCGATTCGTTTGCTAGAAGAAACTCAACACGGTTACCGAATGCTTTCTTGAGTTCTCGACGAAGGTGTGGCGAATCCCCAAACCCTCCAACAAGCATAAGGTACTTTTGCACGAGGGTCATCCCAAATGCCCGAGTTTCGAAATGCGGACTTACTGCTACACGAGGGTGGCCCCGCATCTGCTCCCTGACACTCGCAATGATTTCTTGTACTGGGCCAGAGAAGAACGTGGCTAGTTCTGATCTAAGTTCAGCATGGATGTGAGCCAGATGATAGGAAAAGCACAAAACAGGTTGATATCCCACCTTTTGAGTGTGAGCAAACCTCTGCTCACATTGAGGAAAGGGATGTTCATTCTACTCATTCCGACTCGGATCTTGACTTCATCTGAATCGTCGAAATTTTTCTTCTTCGTCTCAAATTTTGCCATTATTTCCGTTATAGGATCTGCATCTGACTTCGCAACTTCAGAGCGAAGAAATTGGCGAGCTATGTACGTCTTTGCCGCTTTGTTGACGAACATCCCGCCAGCTTGGACGCCTGACCATTAGGTGAGATAACGCAATACCGCAAAGGACGGGATGCATACATGCCGACCCCCGCTTCTCCTTCAGTTCAAGTTCAGGAAACATCCCAGTTACCTAGCATGTTGAATGTACGTAAGAGTATTCGAAAAGGAGGGACAATTTAATCCTCACAGTGTACAGCGTCGTGTCCACGGTGGAGCCCCCGGCATCACAAACAATAAAGTCAACACCGTGCTACACAAAAAGAAAGGGACATCTAGCTACCCCCCCGACAAGAATTTGCATTGCACATACCTGCAAGCGATTCTCAGTGCCTCCGTGAAACACCACATAATGGACTGAAGCCTCTGCCTCAGTAATCATGTGTACCTTGTTTGGAGCGTCCACAGAGGATGTGAGGCCACCATTCACGGCGGCCTTGCGAAGGAATTCTTGCTCGTACAAGGTCCAACCATTTGGGTGAGCAATCACAAATTCGATCTTCTTCTTTTGCGCCAAGTTCTGCCATATAGTCGCGCCTTGAAGTTCGTGTCCCTTGAAGTAGTTTTCAGTGTGGTTGTAAACATATCTAAAAAAATCGGCGTAAATCTTCTCAATTCCGATTTGGAAGGGCAGAGGGTCCAAGGAAAACGGGTTCCGCGTTTGCATCGTTGGAGGATGAAGGTGGAGTTTGAAATTCTGGGCCAATTCCCAACCTTGCTCTTCACCGTCCGTAGCTTCGATTGCTGACGCTTCGGCACCTAACAACCGGGGTGTCTGGTTACGGTCATACCTTGTATAGAAATGGTGAATTAGTCAACATTGTACCACTAATTATAAGCCGACTGACCAGATAATGGTTGGAATTTTCGCTTCCCCTTGACCTCCTTGACCCGGCCAATCCAAGACTCGTTTGACGGATACAAGACCTGTTTGAGACGAGACGAGTTTACATATGAAGGACTCATCGGTAAAATCTGGGACAACGCACCTTGTGGAAGTAGGTAGGCATATGCAACACCAGCTGGAACGGCTCAAGTGAGCGCGGAGGAAAACTGCTGTCCGACAACTTGTCTTACAGTATGTCGTCCCGCAGTCAATGGTAATGATTAGTTTTTCCTCCTTTGTCCATTTCGTTTCAAAGTTCATAATGGTGAGTTTGGTTGGAAGAGACGGTACGTGTTGAGTTCAAGTTGCTTGGAAACAATCTCGACGGCGATCATTGCTCGAGCGCTCGAGCTTGAAAGCTTGAACACGCTTGATAGGGTTGGCATGCACGTTCAGTGCCACTACTGTGGGTTTATACATATCCGAGTCGATGCACAGCAAGAAATGAATGCTTCGAGGTAGATCGGGGATTCGGAGTGTAAACGAATTGCTGATCGGAGAAGATCCAGCATCTCCGATCGTTTGTGGGTGTACGCCACTGGTGGCACAAGTCACAATCGATGCACAAAATCACTGGTGACTTGGACAAGAACGCATTCCACTGTTCCAGTTTACGGAATTGGACAAAGATGCCGGGCCTTTCCTGATCATATATCATGCCAACAAATCTATTCACGTCCGGCTTCGTCAGTTCATAACGGCCCACCAATGGGACCGTTCTTTTCGGATAGATTGACGTCAACCCCACTTGAGGACAGAAGGATCGTTATTATCATCGATTGTGGGACGACGCACAGTACGTGGAGACCCCCTCTCGACGCCATCCACACTAACCGGGATTCATTTCGGTAGCTGGCGTTGCCTACTTGAACATCGGTCCCCAACAAGGTCTGATTTGCAGACATCCCTCGTTGGCCAATGTACCTGCTTGACCAACTCTTATAGACTCACAATTCTCCCTCGTTACACAATGGCCTGATCAACACCCCGACGAACCCAGGGTTCCTACACGTCTCTGGTGAGTGGAACACGATCGTATATATGGCTGCTCCATTTTCGAATTTCGCTCCAATTCAGGCTCGACATTTCTGGTGACGCCCCGGTTCAGGGGGCTTCCGTTGGCACCAAAGAAAATCTCCAGAAAGCGGAGACGAAAAATTGGCAACTACTCCAGTACTTCAATCTCTCAATCTCTCCCCATTCAAATTTTATTCCCCCATCTTGCCTCCCCACTGGAGCTCAAGCCGCCCTCGCCTACGGTCGCTTCTTTCGTTACATCTATAACCACACCAAAAGATTCTTCCAAGAAAATGATGAGCAAAAAATGGCACTTTGGAAGAATTTGAGGAATGCAGGTGCCATAGAGTTTGTGATCTCGTACCCTCGTCGGATGCAGAGGCTGCAGGCAGTCCTCCGCCAGGCTGTAGTCGATGCCCACTTGGTCGACCCGCCCGATCTGGAGCGTATGGTGCACTTAGTCACCGAGGAAGACGCTGTGGAGTGGTTCGTGAAGAAACAGAGGCTTGATTATCTTCGGGTCTGTTCATCTCATTCATTGCAGATCTAGGCTATCAGGATGACCTTCCTTTCATAGCCTGGTGATGACATTATTGTTTGTGACGCTGGTGGGTACCGTGTGACTACGACTCTGTACACTGTGAGCGTGTAGTTGTTCATTCTACCGCATCGACTCAGTCAAAGCCATTTCACTAGGTCACAATGCCAACCCCTAATCTTGAACTGAAGATAAAGTGGGATGACTGTATGCTTTCCCCCCTTTTTGATATTACTCTCACCGACCTGTCGCTCAGATCTCCCAGCAGGTGGACTCTTCGTGGATGAAGAAGCTCGAAACATGATAAAATCATTAGTTGACCCTGGTCCACACGTGCAAGCTTGGATGGCATCGTTCGAGGACCAAAAGCGGGGTTTCACAGGTTCTAACTCTTTAAAACTCATACTTGAAGAATCGGCCGCGAGGGCTTCCCTCCTCGAACTTCACAGGTAGGACACGAACTTTGCCCTTCTCGTATGTATTTGCTGATTAGTCTAATTGTTTGACCTCAGTTGCAGGGTTACCGACTGTTTCAACCCAGTGGCCGATAAAATAACCGAGGTTATCAAGAAGGTATCGCAAGATTCCAATCCACATGTGAGCACCCTCCAATTGATCATCACCAGTCTGTTGAACTGATTCCACCAACAAAGAGTATCATTCTTGTTGGAGGGTTCGGACAGTCCCCATATCTCCGGCGATACCTTTCAGAACGCTTCAAGAACAATGTTACGGCCTTGGAATATGGGTAAGCGGTGTTTATATTCTATAATTTTCTTGTGCTGAAACTTAGTAGTGCAAATGCAGTCACAATTGGAGCAGGGCACTGGTACTTCTCTAGAAGAAAACATCGCCCTGTTATGCCGGCCGACCCGACCCAGGAAATTAGGACACTGAAGGCTGCGGCAAAATTGCAACTGGAGAAAAGTCTCCAGGAGCAAAACGAGCTGAAGAGACAACTCAGTGAGGCTCATGCAAAGTATGCAGACTTGAGGGAAGTGGTGCAGGTGCACGACCTGTTCGAAACGAAGAAACTCAACGATGACTTCAAGGACCTCAACTCATCAATCGAGACCGTGTGCAGTGAGATCAGCGACAGGATCATGGACTGCTTTGATTCCGAAAGGGCTCAAACGTCACTTATCGCGGAGGGGAAACTCAAGAATTTTGCACCAAGCTCTCTCATCAGTGCAGATTTTACCGCCGATGAGCTCGTGTTCACGTTGCTCCGGTTTCATGTTTCGCAAGAACTGTTTTTGTCGTTGACGAGGTTCCACCCCAAACTCTCGGATGTTACGCAACCGATCGTGCACTATTACAAATCAATCCGCGATGCAGGTGAGTTGTGTACTGTCAATGGACCAATGGTGTCCTGTACTCACGTTACCGGCGGACCAGAACCTCAAGAGAATGCTGCACGCTGGCGTTCGTGGACATATCGTATGATCGAGCGGCTACCCTCATCCGCGTCAATGTCTCATATTGGGCACGACTCGGAGAAGCAGCAGCAATCGTCGAGGCCCAACTACGGTCTCGAAGTTAAAAAGAATGCTGCCGCGTGGGCTGAAAATTTTGCTTCCAAAAATTTGACAGACGTCATCCGACGGCTCCTCGAGATATTCCCCCCCACTGACTCTGCACTCGACTTGACATCGGAGAGCTTGCGTGATTTGAGACATTTGGCGGAAGATGCCTACTCCTGGAGTTACAATGTGAACGCGAGCATCTTTTCCCGCGACTTTCATCCCTACCTATTCCAATTTGATGAACAATTCAACCCGGAGGTGATGGAAGCCACATTCGTGGGTGCTTCCAAGACGAAGAAGACGCCAAAGAAGATTATTGCGTCTGTTGGGTTGGGACTGAAGTCCTCGAATATAAAAGGCCCACATCAGGGGCTAGAAGAGATGTTTCATATCAAGGTTCCCGTTGTCGCAGCCAACATCTAAGACGTCCCCGTAGCTACGTTGTGATAAATGACTTGTACATTTGGAAGATTGGTTTCCTAAAACGTCACATGACTTTAGAAAAAATGCTCAAAAACAACAATGAAATATAATTTAGAAATTATTATAATAATCAGGATGAAAATAAGAATTCTGGGACAATCATAATTAGCAACAAGCCCTATTAAATATACCTGTAACATTACTATATCTCAGTAAGTTCAGATGAAAGTGTAGTATGCCAAATTGTGTTGGAACATGGAATCTGCTGAAAATGCACTGATTTGGCATACTACACTTTCATCTGAACTTACTGAGATATAGTAATGTTACAGGTATATTTAATAGGGCTTGTTGCTAATTATAATTGGCCCAGAATTCTTATTTTCATCCTGCTTAAATTCTATATTTCAGTGTTTTCGAGCATTTTTTCTAAAGTCATGTGACGTTGTATGATACAAGTGTATCGTTCCAGTTATGACCTTTAGCCTTTGTCTTCTTCCTAATAAACCCTACTTCCTTTCACACAGGAAGCACAGGAAGTGTGAAAGGAAGTAGGGTTTGGGGGAAAAGGAGGTAATAACCTCAGGATTCACTTTGGCACTGGCGAGCCGTCTGGCCCTCACTGACAAGTATTTGGGCACGTTGGTCCCAACATAACTGGCCCGCTCTGCAGATAACCAAAGGGAGCCTTTTGGAAGTATACCCAGGGTACAGAGTCTCATTGACGAGTCACCTCAGAGTCAACACAGGATATAAAATGGCCAATGAGCCTAATCGCCACCTTCCCATTTTCAATTGTTCAGTGCGAAGTTGCAAACCTGCTCTTATTTACTACAACAATACTGGACCTGGATCTCAGTCGACTTGCATGCAGTCGTAGGCACTGCCGCCGCCATTGGCTACTTAGATTGGACCTGCAACATTCCCTGGAGTCGGGTCACTCGTTCTACGCCCTTTCTATTAGTCAAAGCTATCAATCCAGCCTGAATCGTCGTCGGCTTACTTGCGTGATATAACTGATGTGTACTATTACACGCTGGATTATCAATCGTATATTCACCGTATCTAGTCCGGGTCATTTGACTTTTCAAAATTTCAACAGCGAGTCAATTTGGATCAAACTGATCTATGCAAGATGCTCATTTTTTCCCTCTACGGCGGTCTTGGATGTAGAATCGGCGACCATCACATCTGCGGCGTCATCAACATCTTCTTCCCCGCCAGCGTCCTCCCCAACATACCATCCCAAGTCAAACGAAGATGCCATTGCAGGTAGCGTCGTTGGTGGAGTTGCCCACGTCTTGCTCGCCTTCTTACTGGAAGCATCGAAATTTTCGCCGTGATGCAGCCCTAGAGTTTCCTATCCCGAAATCTGATCCAAGAACTTAAACTTACTCTGGATTGACGCCTGAGCCTTCGTCCGATCAGGAATCGCAGCTCTCCAAGGCGGATTGGATTGGTACGATAAGTGCGAGAGTGACACCATCTCTAAAGTTGATTTTGAGAAATGATCGTGTGATTTTGTTCCCACTGCAAAGCTCCTTTGTAAGTGATCCCCTTATTTATGTTTTTCCCAACTATCCTGTCTGATGCGCTAGAGAAAACGACACCATCAATAACCCAGCTCGACCGGAGCATTTTGTCATATAATCTACCATAGCCAACCAGTGAGCCAAGGAATCCTGGGGCTGACTTTGATGTCACTCAACTGATAGCTAGTCAACGCCAGGCACGCGTCTGCCGATCCAAGCGCACTACGAACTGGCACATTATGATATCGGTGAACGTTTAAACGCCACCGGCATCGGCTCAGGAAGATGTCTCGGATTTAACTGATGTTCTGGCAATCATCTTTCGGTTGCGATTGACTCTGGCAATCCTTGGCTGATAGTCTCACATCAGATCAGAGGACAACAACCGGTTTGGCAGGGGAAAATACAATGTCCTATCTGCCTCCGTATGTCAGATGACGTTGGGTATTGGAAATTTTCCTTGGACCCTGCAAATTGTGTATGTCCAGTAGATAATAGGGCATTCTGTGGCATACTCGCTCTTAATTTTCTACTTGTAGAGATTCGGGGTTCTGATTCGGGGTTCTGATTTCTGTCTTCGTGCAAGCTTACACGTATGGCTGACACCTTTGTCAGCGCAGAGAATCTATTCCGCGTGGGCCCTTGTGATTTTCTAGCACAGTCGCGGTCCGCGCCGACGCGGAGTCTCGCAGTTGATGGAACCAAACGGCGTTCCTACATACTTCACCGGTCACCCATGCCGGCGACTCAAAGGTATGCCTTTTTTTGTGATCACATCTCTTTTTGGATTTGCCCCTTGCAAAGTTGCAAGCACGAACTTGAAACGACTGGGTCACGGGTAAGCGCTACGTGGCCACATTCATGATCACTTGCTGATTTTTATTGAAGACAGTTTTGACAGTCAAGACGGTTCGCGCCGTTGTTCGGACCATTCACGGTCTCGGAATCTCGGCGGGTTGTTTTTTGCCAGACTCCATTGGTTCTGATTGCGGCACACCAGGTAGAAGAAGCCTTGCTGAGCTTCATACTCTGATGCGGAACTGGAACACCCTTATTACCATGTGGTGCTTCTGTCTTCGATTCCGACGGCAGTTTGGTGAGAGACCAACCAACCTTTTTGTTATGAATATCGTCGGTTGACATGGAAGCCATTTTCCAAAGAATACGATGAGTAGTTACCACACTCACTCAGGGTGGAACAGATTGGAATTTTTGATCCACAGACCGGTGATATTCTCATCCGAGTGTAATCTAGATGCTTGGTCTTTCCAGGTCCCCGAATCCAGAGCAGTCATACGTGTTTAGGACCTCTACTGAACCATTCGAGTATTGGGGCTGGATGCTGAATATCTGTGTGCCCTACGTTGACGGTTGGTTTCGAATCCGGAGGGGGAGAGTGCATGGACGTTTTTCATGAATGTATACCAAAACCAAATTTTCCTCGTTTACTATAACAGGACGGTGTTCACTCATTTTGTTTTTTTGCTTCATTTGCATTATTGTATAATTGAAATTGTTCTCTTATTAGGGTGCTCCGAAAATGTTGCATTCCAATCCTATCCGAAACCCAACCATTATCATCTCCATTCTTTTGGCTACAGCGGCCGTGACAGAGTAAATAGCTGCAGGGGTCGAAAATGCGAACAAAGGAGCGCCCGTTCCCCTCCTTTTCGCTCGTCTTGTCCATGGCAGAGGGGGCTTCGCAACTGCCGGACGACTCGTGTTGTACATGTGGTCCCTGCTCAGGTCCACTGCCGATTTATCAGGTCGACCATACGGTGAGCAATTCATCGTCTCTCTTCCTTGACAGAGACTTCCTGAGACAGTTCCCCCCCTTCCCTGCTAGCCGAGAGCAGATCATACGCCCGAGACGCATGCATTTAACGCCAGTTTTCTCACGGTATGATTGCTTATTTCTCCGCAGACGTGTCTCGTCATGACTGTTCATTATCACCCTAGTCCAATAGTTTCGAGGAGAATCATTCATCTCTGGGTCTTGGAGAATCCAATAACCTCAAGAGGTGGCCATTGAAGTTTTATACCCTATTCTTTGTAAGTTACATTTTTCTGTCCTTTTTTGTGCATAACTTAGACCGCGGCCTTTTTCATTTGGGATGATCTGACAGGCTTTCGCCATGATTATCCGTCGAAAAATCCGTGTTGTCACGAAAAAACTAGTCATTCGCTCTGACATTGTAAATCAAAGATGATGGAACTTTTGTTTTAGTGGGAGCAGCTCAATGACCTTTTTTTGTTGTTAGACTGCGTAAACTGTGGAAGCTGTGAACGCGCCAGTGTCTCGTTATTCTTTTATCTTAATCACTGCATCCAATTACGCCAAATCTGGTGCTATGCTCGATGTAACCAGTGGTTGGCGTTGAACGTTGAACGCTGAATGTTGACATTGACTTATAGCAACCTGATTCTTAGGTGGAAAATGGCAGATAATGGCATATTATCTCATTTCCTGTCGGACCAAAAATGTGATCAACTCTACGAAGGGTTCCATGCTGCACCAAAATGCATTCACATTCAGTCGTAATACGATCGAAGAATTCTCCGGAGATGTCAATGCCCCCGCTATACGCCGACACCCGCGCGACAAATCTAACCCCAATGATCCCAGCCTGTCTGATGTTCCGATGCCCTTTGGTGCTTTGTCTAAGGCGGAAGTATGCCGCCGTGTGACCTGAGTACGTGATGCCCGAACAAAAGTCGATTTCGCCCTCTACGGTCACCGACGACAGCAGCGGCAAATGCGATACCGTACGGGTATTCGCTAGTTGCGGCAATGGTAGTCGATAACTCCAGATTGTGGAAGTCCAGTCGCTATCCCGGGGCACCAACCAGATAACCTGAAACTCTTACTCAAATCTTGCACACATCTTCACACAGAGGAGAGATGTGAGCTGACAACCTTAGATGTACTGGTCGATCCCATACCGGGAGCCCAACGGTTTCCGAACAACACATCGGGATATTTGTCAGGACGGGTGTTAGCTGTTCCACAGGAGACCAGAACCCGGCTAGAGACTTCTCCGACCAGATATTGATTTGGATGAGATCATTTTTAACAACGCCGGCGAAAATGACTTGGTCATTTACAACGGCTATATCGGCAACGATGGAGTATGGCAAATCTAGCGGTTCGAGTTTGATTGCTTCCTGTGTAGCCAAGTTTATGAGTACCCACATGTCATCCGAGTCCCACAGGCCAACAATGTTGCTATATATCTCCGCAGATTGATGCTCACTTGCACGTAGGGCAGCGTCAAGAGGTGAGAAGACGACTCGGCCAGGAAGTCCAGTCGCACGACCTCCACGCTCGACGATGTCCGACATATCACAATGACAGCGGCTCGGCCTTCATCAACCACGTCCGCAGCAAAACAGGTCACCCTTTCGTGCGGCCATTGACTCTCATGTGTCCATATAGCCTTGCCTTCCGCTATATCCCAGCATTCGAGGGTGTCCCAGCGCTGGAGTAGGACGTGTCGGCCACCTGGAAGTATTGTAGCGTCCTTGTGAAAACGTGAGCTTGGGTGCAATATAGTATGCTGATAGGTGATGATACGTTCGGCGGCATGTGCAGGGCACCAGGTGCGTGGACGACCATGTACGATTCGCTTGACTAATTCAACAAGCCCCACAGTTGATAATTCGTGGAGAGGTTGTCGAGGTAGTTGGTCAAGGAATAGACGAGCCTCGAGATCGCGGAGTAGAGCCAACCAGACCTGTTTAGTGAAATGACAGGACCTACAGATCTAGCAGAAGGTAATTAGTTCAACGTATGCCAAGGTATTGACTAAGGTGACAGACCTCACTGACTGCAAGAACACTGGCAATATTGCCAAAATATGCAGCCAGACCCATATCACTTGAGCAAGTTTCCAATAAATGTGCATGTGCTGGACTCGGAGCTCTTTGTGTGGCCATTCTTTAGATTTCTCCATCTACGGGGACGGTAGATTCGACGGAGAAGCTGGCTCAGGCAGAGATGCAGAGAAAGAACGTCGTGGTGCAAGTCTGTCGGTGTACAGAACAACAAAGTCGAGCGAAAAGAGGGCACGTCGACACGGAACAAATTTGTTGAAGCTTGTCCTGTAACGACCACCTACTGTAAGCTTATTGAATTCTCGCCAACTCTGTCAACATGCAAGTAGCCTCTGGCTCCCAACCTACACAACCTAGTGCAGAGTCCATGGTATGAGCATCCCGTCTTTCTAGAAGACCATACCATTAAGCTCTCCTCAGCTATACCTTCGATTGCACCGAAGATTTCTCTCTCAGTTACCCAAATCGCACTTGGACCCACCCCTACCACCTTTACCAAATGTCGACGGGCACCTTACTGTGATATCCGCTGATCTCTCAGCCATTAAACCTTATGCAGGTGACTCTGTTGACTGGCTTATCGAGGTTGCAAACCTCCTATTCGATCCTGACGGAAATGGCTCGCTTTATACTTTCATTAAAGGCAAATCAAGTACATGGAAGGGTAAGAACATGGACCCATCCACGTGGAGGAGAATAGAGATTGGCGAAGAGCTGACCGGCACGATTTATGAGTTCCGGCCATTTAATGACAACCCGATATCCCTCACTCGAATCTGTGAACGTCTTCAGAAATCTGTTACAACCAACACTACCCCAGAGAAGCCCAAGGAGTTCAGGACTGCATTGGACCATCGCGATGAAGTCTGCATTGTTACTGGTACCCCACGTCCGTTCCGCCTCATCGCCTCCCATTTAATTCCCAAACGCTTAGGGGATGCTGGTATCGCTGAAGTGGCTAGGGTGTTTGTGAAGTCTCCACCACCTAATGTGGACAGATACCATCCCATGTTGGGTGTCCTCCTTTCTAGTGCTTTAGACGCACTCGTGGACACATTCAAGATGGGCTTTTACAAAGTTGGGGGCAGTGTGCGTTTCTGCTCCTACATTTATGCTGCAGCTAAATCATTGTGTGCAAACAGGAAAATACATATATTGTTCACAGCTTTATTGGGGATGACCCATATTCCACTGGCATTAGCGGCGTACCTGTGGCCAACATACGATGCCCAGTTCTTCATGACACCAAGATTACACTTTCAGCGCACAGTGAAACCCCACTCCCACCACCTGGCATTTTCGACTGGCACTACTTGCAGTGTGTTATGGGCAAGTTCGGCTCTCGGGGCTACAAAAATATTGAGAATATCCAATATTCCACTGTTCCTTTTCATACGATGGACGACGAGGAAGAAGACATTCCGAATGATGAAGACCATGGCTCCGATGATGCGCCTTATCCTACCTATTGGTTGGATAAACTTTTGTCGTGTGAGTATGAGAGAGTGGAGATGGCAGAACGCCATCAGGCTATTGCAAACTGGAGGTCCAATATTTCAACTACTTGACAGAGAATTGATTCTCGCTTGCTTCCCAGTAAGCGCTATATCATTTATGATTTTGCACTGATACTGCAGGCTGTTACTGTCTTTCTCGATCGTTTTCCCCAGTATATTTCCTACCGCTGATTGCGACATGCTCTAAGCCTTTTCTTCTGTATGAGAATAATGAGAGGTCGTGGATAGGTTGGAAAACAGGATTAAAGTGGCAGGTGGGAAAATGGGACAGAGGAGGAGCTTTTTTTTTTGGAACGCAATTGGCTGCAATGTGAGATCCTATAACTGTATTTCGGTGCCCATAATAATACTGGCCTTGACCAATGTATCATCTAATCGCTCTTGCCTTTCGAGTTGGTGCTGGCGAAAAGTTTAAGAGGAAACAGGTTATTTAGCAGAATGCAGCCAGTATGGGGCATTAGCATCATGTCTGCCTAAAAGGGAAGGTAACACGATCTCAAAATGTAAAACTAGCCTTCAATCCCAGCGGGAGCATCGTCCATCTTACCAACGGGCACAAGAGGAGGAGCAATGGTTGGTGCGCTCATTCGCCTTCGACGACCGGGGAGGTTGACCATAGGACGACTCGAATGATGCGTCCCATTGTCAAGGGTCTTGCTGATGTTTTCAGGATTACCGTCTCCACTGCTCCTCATGTTCACGTCACGGTCTTCCTCTTCAAACTCGCTATCGGGCAGCAGCTGCGCCCGCTTTAACGTTGCGGGACCGAGAGTCTGTGATGGGAGCCTCTTGAAAGAAGGACGCATGACATCCTTAGGAGGAGCCAAGATTACCTTCGCATGACCCGGGTCAACTGAAGAAGGGTCCTCATTTGCGTGTAAATGATCAGCTGCAAACACCCGCGAACACTGGTTCTGTTTTTCCAAAAGCATTCGCCAGTGACGAGACGGAGCTGGAGCGTGCCTCACTGACATCGAATCTGACGTGCTATCTTAAGGCTGCCGGCGGAAAGATGTTCTGACGGTCGGGAACGCGAGCAGTGACTCGGGGACTGAAACTAGACCCACAACGGCCCTTTCTCAGGATGAGGTTAAGGCTTGTGGGAGCCTTGCGAGCAAGAACAGCGGCCTCATACAACCGGAGGTCATCACTCGCTCCATTAATAGTTGTTCGAAGAAAGGATGTCACCTTTGTCTCGATGCCGCCGTCTCTCTGAGGGGAATGAGGTTGCTCGACCTCCACAGTGGGTGTCTTAATGCTTGGCGGAGAAGAAACGCGTACGTGACGTGGGCTGTCTGATGATGACGTTTGATTCTGGGGTTAAGTATTTTGGGCTTCAAGCGCGGGTGCCCCTGGTCCACTCAAAGGCGTGCGCATGTAAGCTCTCCAGAATTCGCGTAATTCATGCGTCTCTGCCTCCCGCGAAGTCCCTGTGGCGTTACCTCCGATATGGTTGCTGCATAGAACTGTATTCTTCGGGGGCATCCATCAGGAAAGTGAGGATGATATGAGAAGGCCTTAACTTCCTTTAAAAGATAAATATTTTCTAGAATATCTGAAACTCTGATACATTGTTGGATAATGTTAGATATAAACCAGTAGCATTGGCAATTTACTGCAACCATAAGAAGACTGACCTAAACTGCCCAAAATGATTCTATGGGGTCAACTGATATCTCAATGCTAACCTGTTGACTTCACTGGCAAGAAGCACAGGCTCATGCCAACAGTAACTGACCTTACAATCCTAAGTGAGCCTGGCAAACACCTCCATGCAAGACAGTGGGACCATGCATGATAAACCAATCACTAAATGGAAGGCACTGACAGGACATTTTCAAACAGATGCACCACACAAGCATGTTCTTGGGTGGTCTTCTAGTATCAGAGTGCTACCAGTGGAGCTGATCAGTAAGAAAGATAGCAGTTGAGTTTCTACTCATTAGTGGTGCCAGCTTACAAGAAAAGTCAACTAGATGCATCTTGCAGGACCCACCAGATATGCAGGCATGCTTTGGGTGACCTGCTGGACCACTAAGTTGGCAAGATAGACAACAGTTGATCAGTGACTTGCTGATCAATGGGAGCTTACAAGCATACCATCACACTTTGCAAAACTCACCAGGTATACAAGCTTGTTTTGGGTGGCCCAGTGGTGTCAGAGTGCTACTAGAAAGAGCTTCACTCACTGAGTGATGCCAACTTACAAGAGCAGTCAAGTGGATGCACCTTGCAGAACCCACCAGATATGCAGGCATGCTTGGGGGTGACATCCTGGGCCGGAGCCCTTCAGCAAGAAAGACAATATCATATCGACACACCTTGCAAAACTTACCAGGTACACAGGCATGTTTCTGGGTGGCCTACTGGTATCTAAGTAATACTAGTGGAACAGATCAGCAGGAAAGACAATGATTGTACGGCAATTTACTGAGTGATATCCTGCAATGTTTGCATATCATACTAGTGGCGCAAAAGGGGTATTTATTGATTTTGACAACTCATAATGAAGTACATTAAGCATTTAAATTGACCAGGTCCCTCAACTTGGAGCGCTTAGCTTTGATCCGCGCCAAAGCACTATTTTTGCAAATGGTTCGTCTTGCTGATGAATAGGCAGGAAATATTTGGCTAAGTTGTTCTCAGCTAAAAGCCAGGAGAAAATAGAGTGTAACGCACCGATTCCACCACGTCAAAAGATCATTAACTTCCCCTTTCTCTTCGACATCTTCAAATAAATCCACAACAGTGCTGTAAAACCTCTCGGAGTCCGTCACAGTGTCGGACCTGGAGAAAACAGGAGAGGACGATAGCGCAAAACGAACCTACATGTCTATTTAGTGATAGGTTGCACTTTTTTGGTTCCAGACTTTACCTGAGTAGCGATGTAAGCAATTGACGGGGCTGTGACCTGAGTCATCCCGTGGATGCGGGCATTACCGGAACGAGTAGCTTTTGGTTCTTTCTCAACTGAGCTGGGCGAGGTAAATGTATGTTTGTATGCCTTGTAGAGTCGTCAACAGTTTGTTAGGGTGAGATTGAACATCGAAGGTCACTGAAACCAGAAGAGCACTTCGAAACAGCCCATTCCATGGATCTTCGGGATCATAATGATACCCACTGTACAAAAAGATAGGCCATTGGTCGCCTGAAACTGCCATTTCGCCACTTCGCAATTTCTCCTTAATCCTGAGAAAAGTCAATGGAATCTACAGGAAAGGCAGCAAACGAGCTGACTCAGCGTTAGACCAGTCTACGCCAGCGGGGCAAAGAAGGGCTCCAGTCCGTTCGTGATGGAAACCCTGATCAGTTTTCATGTTACGAGCCAAGGGAGGGTTCAAAGGCTGGCCCCGAGGTGTAATCCAATCTAGAATCGCGCTTTTCAGGCTTTTTGTATCGTCAGACCTTGCGCTGGAGACACCTTTCTGCAACTTAACAACCAGTCATGGTCACGTATTATGACCACAGGATTGAATACACTGACAAGATCAGCAATGAAAAGAATCTCTTCGTCAGAGCCATCCACCAGGCGTCGTTCGAGGCCAGGTACCATTTGGAGGAGTTGCTCAAAGACGCGATGTTCCTTTCGCTCCCTGTAGTTACATACAACTCAAGTCATCCAGGTTCAATAGATTACAACGTACTCGTGTGTGAAAGTGTTTTCTGGCTGATCTGCGAGTTCTCCCATGCGAAGAATTCCGTTAGTTAAAAGAGCATTAACTGAACACAAAGCATGAATGGTCCTCCCAAAATGCCTTCCATGATGGACAAGTGGATCTGCCCTGCAGCTATCCAGATGGTTTAGTTAGACTGGGACAGATAAACCTGAAAATATTAACGTGCGTTTTCTTCCTTGGGCCAAGCTGCAGAGCTCCCTTCCTTTTGCGACCGGTCGTATTATCGTCAGAGCAATTTCCATCAGACATGGTTGGACGAAAGAGCGAGGTCATTATTTCACGAAGGGACCCTCTTATACCCGCTCTGCATCGAAGGCAAGACCACGGGAAGCGGAGCTTGAAGTCTTGATCTTAAACTTTGAGATCAGTTTGCAAAACTCGTAGTCTCGCGCAAAACGACCAAATCACACGGATTATTCTATTTCGTATATTTATGTTGTGCAGATCTGGTTCCAAATATCGACATGAGATGAAGGACATCATTCGACAGACTCGTTCCCGCACGATGATCCCTTCAATCGCGTCTTGCGCTAACAAGAATGGCGTTGTACCCGTGAGTAGATAAGACAACAAGACACCCAAGGTCCAGATTTTGGCTGGACGATACGCCTGTTTTCGCAGGGTCTCGGACACGGCATAGGCGGTCGTCCCGAGGAAGAGGTTGTAGTATGGAGGAGGCTTGTCAGGGCCAGCACTGTCAAAGTCTATCAGTTTGACCTGATGGCCGATGGTCATCAGTGACGTCTCTCAGAGTTTGTGGCGGTAAACTTCACCTTGAGGTCTTTGTCAATTACCAGGTTTTCATCTGTAATATCACGATGAGTAATTCCGCGATTGTCCCAAGTAGTATACAGCTTCAACAACCTGGGCAAAGATATACCGAGCTTGGTTCTCAGAAAGACGTTTGTGCGGAGACCGTTCGATATATTCGAAAAGATCGTGTGAAGCACGGCGTGAAGATTTAGGAGGGTGGGTGGGTGGCAAAGAGAGATGATCCTTTTTGTGCTGTTGTTCAGATTCGAGAATATCGTGATGTGAAGTACAATGCAATTCTTGTTCTGTGCTTTGAAACTGTAAGTTTGAAGAGTAGAAATCGTTTAGTTGAGCTAATTGTTGAGGAGGGGTATCGGGTCCAGAATCCATCGATGAATGTTCTGATACAAGGAGGGGTGAAGAGTGGAGTGGTAAGATGGCCCGATGCAACAAACGTCCTTCGGGTGTGCTTTTTATGTACCTTAGGCCACGGCGTTCCACGTTACTCTTGTACCTGAAAGATCATTAATGTAAGGCTCAAGACAAGACAGAGCGGCGTCAAAATACCAAATAGAAGTAAAGGTCATCTTCAAACACATCTGGTTGATGATGCTGAGTAACGATGATAAATTTGACTGCCACCTCTGTATCCTCGGAGCAATGGCGTGCGGTCATGGCGAAGCCATATCCACCTGACCCAAGTTCATCTCCCAGCTGGTAGACTTGTACGAAACAAGTATTCAACGCGTGTCCTGGAGGAGGGTACTGGCTGGCCTTCAGGTTGAAAGTATCACGAGAATCGCGCAGCCAGAGCATCGGAGATGACTGGTCAGAATGGTCCAGTCGGCTATCCGGTAACGAGGCAAGTGAATCATGGGTCGTAAGTGAGAGCCATGGCGCTTGAATAGACTGATCTGGAAAGGAGAACATTCCGGGGTCATACTGAAACGGAATTGCAAAGGCATGACCTATCCTCAAGATTCCCAACGGTACCTGGCGGGAATAACGGCTGCAAATCACGACATCGCAAATATGTAGTGGGTGCCGCGCAAGGTTGACAATCTGAAGGGCAGGTTGGAGGTATGTGCCATTCCGAGTCATAAAACATGATCCTGGTCGAACTGCAGACGAGGAAGGGAGCCGCTGGTAGCGGTCGACCTTGCGGGGAGGTGTCTGGATTGCATTGTCTTCTGGAGATGTAAAGCCAGCGTCTGCGATAACGGACAGCAGGGAGTAGCCAAAGTCAGGAGTGGCGGGTAGAAATTCCATGGCATGCTCGAGGACGAGTTGAAGAAACTAGAGCCAACGACGGCGACGGCGACAACCAATAACGCCCGGCGGTGTCACTCGAACCGCCAGTTTCCAAGCCTTTAAGGCCAATGTTCACCGAAACAATTGAAACATTTGTCCGACTTTGCGTATGTTCGATCGGCGGCTTCAGATCGGCCACTTCGAATGGACAACTCGTCGGTGTAAAAAGATGGAGTGACGCGCTGGTTCAAGACAAGCCTCGGATGTTAGGTTTGGAGGTGTCCCATCACCATGACTCCGAGTGACACCCAATTCTCAAGACAATCTACGATTGTCATGGATGTCGCGGGCGAGACGTCTGAATCTTGAAAAATGGCCTCTACGTATCGAACAGCATCATATGATCCACGATACTCCTTGGCTAGATCCTCTGCCATGCTGACCGTCGCGGTATCTCGCAATCTCTGAAGATAGTGTCTCGGCAAAGCTACAATTCGAATCTTGCTCGCCAGGGAAGAGATGGTGAGATGGAAATGGGAAACTGCTCGTGGTGGATTGTTTTGAAGTTGCAGTCTTTTCACCACCGGGTTGTACTTTGATGGGCTGCGGGGTGATGAAGCTTGGCAATCTCGATCTCCTCAAGAAGGGTTTGAGCGGCAAGCTGGTCCTTCATTGTTTCAATGCATACATCATAGAGATCTGATCAGACCAAAGAAAGTTCAGCAAGAGAAGAGAGAGTACTTTCTCCACTGCATGACTGCGACTACATTCATAACAAACTTGTCGATATTCTCCGCATCGTTTATACCTGTCCTCAAGCCTGTCTTGCTCATCCAGAAGTTCCTCTGGCACAGGCGTACGACTATTGTCTATCACCTTGTCAAGTGCCTTCTCGGCCGAAGATATTTTTCGGGTGGGTTCCAGTGGTGGGTGCAGTGTCCTAACGAGTCGCTGAAAAAGGTATTCAAAATTTCAAAAAATTCACACGTTTAAGTCTTCGAAAAGCTTAAAAACTGTCGTAGTCAAGCTTTGAGGGTTATTATTGATAACACATGTGCTACGGTGGGCGCAACTGTGATATAGAACTAATTCATAGGTGGCTTAATGAAATCGCAGTTAGATGCCCAAGAAAATCGCCGAGAAATTGGTCGATGGGAACCTTTAGCACAAGCCACTTGCAACATGTACTCATGTGCTGTTGAGCACAAACCCAACCGCTGTTGGTATGGGCCTTGCAAACGAACAGGGAGCATTATTGTATGGGAATTGCTGAAATATTGTTGTAAGGCGGTGGGGAGGGAACAATTAAGGGATTCCTACCAGGCTTTGACACCTTCCTGATAGCCCTCAAAGCGGTGGATGGTCAGAAGGCGATCACCGGCAAGGAGATTTGCACGGTCATAGAATTTCTTGAAAGTTGGTCCAAAATTTTTCTTCTTGAGAGCGATGACTTTTTGTACACCTGTCTCGAAGGACATAATACAGCTAACTAACTGGTCAGGACATTAGCAGATTGCATATGAGATACAAATCAAAAACATACAAGGCCAGCAATATATGGGGGCCCATAGATGGGTATTATTCCTTCTGCAGCCCATTCTAGACCGATAGGAGCATCGTCTTCTGTGCCTGCCTGGCCAGACCCGAAAAAAACCGCATTCTGAGCTCGTCGAAATATCGGAGCATTGAAATGGGATACAATGATACCCTAGCAAGATGTGCTGAGCAAGATCCCATTGAACACAACAAAAAACCAACCGAATGAACGACATGAATGTGAGATGCGTTCGGATCACTTAAGTAACCTGCAGCTGCACGTGCAACTTCTACGGGTGACAAGCGACCAAAGCCCATATTATCGCGCGTGTCACTGTCTGAGGTTGTTCCTGTAACGATCCTCATCACTTTTCTTCTGTCATTGCCACGCCTGCGAGGTGCAGACTTTTTCACAATTCCGACCATGTCGTAGATTGTGTAACCTGTGAAAGGAATGAGTGAAATATTGTGATGTGCCAAGACCATTACCTTCTTCAACGCCATGTGGATTGGCACCATTGTCATGAAATGCTCGTGTTAAAAAATCTAAGCACATTTTGTCATTCATGTCAATGAAGGCCTCTTTAATTATCTCGAGGTGCATTAATCGCAGAGCCTTTTTGACTACCTTGAGCCAGCGCAGAAGACCCAAGGCATTCAGGTCCTCGAGTTTCTCAAATGCTGCACCATGCAACGGTGGAGAGTCCGATGTTGAAAGAGTGGCGGCAGCAGGTAGGGGAATGTCACGATCGTTTTGGTTAGCGTCGACATTAGTAGCCTCGTAAATATGGGTGGACGAAACAGTGCCAGAGGCTTCTGCACAAGAGCTCTTGGAACCGCGGCCGGCATGGAAGCTGTTGGTGTAGGAATTGGAATTGTTAGCATGAAGAGAACTATACCCAACAGCACTGCTGGAGTAATTGTGGAAATAGTTGCTGCCAACAGCTTGAGGGGCATGGAGAGTACTGGATTCGACAGTGGGGTGAACTTGGGAGTGATAAGCGCCAAACCCATTAGTGTGGGAATTAGGGTCATCGGCTTGAATGCCATCGTCGAAGTCGTCATTAACATCCATAGAATCATGCGGGGCACCTGAAGTCCAGAATTGGCGCGTGCCGAGGCTTTCGGCACATGCGTGGCTGGAGTGGATGCCGAAATCACCAACATCCACGAAATGAGACGCGGACTCATCAGTGTTGGTGTGACCGTAATTATCTGTTCCGACAAAGGCACCATTGCCGCCCACCAGGGTATCTAAAGTCTGGACATGATGTGCGCCGAAGCTTTCAAGTTCAGCGCAAGAATGGCTGTTGGAATAGACGCCGAAATCACCAACATCCATGAAATGGGACGCAGACTCCTGTAAATTATCGGCGTTGGTGTGACTGTAATTATCTGCTCCTATAAAGGCACCATTGCCCCCCACCAAGGTATCTAAAGTCTGGACATGATGTGCGTCGAAGCTTCCAAGTTCAGTGCGAGAATGGCTGTTGGAAAGGATACCGAAATTGCCAACATCCACGAAATGAGACGCGGACTCCTGTAAATTATCGGTGTTGGTGTGACCGTAATTAACAAAGGCACCATTGCCATCCACCAGGGTATCTAAAGTCTGGACGTGATGTGCGTCGAAGCTTCCGAGTTCAGCGCGAGAATGGCTGTTGGAAGGGAGGCTGAAATTGCCAACATCTACCAAATCACGCTCGCACCAAATGAGAGAAGTGTACTCTTGAGGATCATTGGCGTTGGTGTGACCATAATTATCTCCAACAAAGGCACCATTGCCGTCCACCAGGGTATCTAAAGTCTGGACATGATGTGCGTCGAAGCTTCCAAGTTCAGTGCAAGAATGGCTGTTGGAATAGATGCCGAAATCACCAACATCCATGAAATGAGACGTGGACTCCTGTAAATTATCGGTGTTGGTGTGACCGTAATTATCTCCAACAAAGGTACCATTGCCGGCCACCAGGGTATCTAAAGTCTGGACATGATGTGCGTCGAAGCTTCCAAGTTCAGTGTGAGAATGGCTGTTGGAAAGGATACCGAAATTGCCAACATCCATGAAATGAGACGTGGACTCCTGTAAATTATCGGTGTTGGTGTGACCGTAATTATCTGTCCCAACAAAGGTGCCATTGCCGTCCACTAGGTTATTTGGTGTCTAGAATTGAGATGTTTCAGTGCAAGAAAAGCTATTAGAAAGGCTTCCACAATTCTCAATGCTCACCGAATCGTCACGGTGTTCCCACCACATGTGAGAGTCCAAGTCACACTCCTGGTGATTGCTGGCGTTGGTTTGAGCGTGGATGTCAGCGCGGTCGTCGTAACCACCATCGCCATTCCGTTTAATACCCGTGGAATCATCTTCAGGATGCATTGGAGAGTCACCGCCGCAGTCACCGACACCGTACACATTGGCCTGGTACAAAAAGTTGCCAAGGTTGCCCTACAATGCAAAAAAAAATAGGTGTGGATAATAGATATAAGCGTGAATGTCACCCTCCTACCGTTGCGATGTCGATTTCGTTTCCGCAAGATTCCCATTTATCCACTGGCCGACAGAATTCCGAGTCGGCGTCGGACTCGAATAGGGTTTGGTCAGATTCAAGTTCGGAAGCGGGAAGAAATGCTAATGAGGCCGCGGCTGTAGACTCAGACTGCGATTCCGACATCTGCAGCCCAACTTGAAACTAGAATGATTCGAGTCGCAGTTGGAGTTTATTATGTAGTAAAATTTCGGCCTCTTCAAGTTCATCGTGTCGGTCCGATCGTGGCGAGAACTGGAAATTGCCTTATGGAGATCGGCGATCATGAGGTAATTGCAGACATTCAAAAATCCAGGCGGTAATGAACTACACCATGTTGTGTAATACTAAGTGTACTTATTACTGCTGCGCATGACTACTGCCAGTGCAAACACTGCTCAAATGGGGGGGCCACTGAAATCCACGTTGAAGGTTGCCAGCACTTATGATCGCCAATATTATTACTAGCGCGACCCTGCGTGTAAACGGAATTCCCGTAGTCTTGCTCTGGTTGAAACAATAAATTTTAAGGTGCAATAACTCGACGTCCGTAACGCACCCACAGTCGGGTTACGCGTAAAACACGGCGCGGACGTGTGCAAAACTAGCGCAGAGCGGAAACGAAACAAGAATGAGGCGGAGGGCGACAAAGAGATCAGAAGCCTGCTTGAGGTGTTGCGAGAATAGAAGTGGCTACCCTAACTCTAACAGCCGCGTGCATAGGTATTGGGGCACTACCTTACCGACTGACCAGAACTCGTAACTTCATGATCAATTTCGCAACCTTCTCCGAGACCTTCAAGGGCGTCATCCGGATTGCGCCCAAGCGATTGCGAGATGGGCCTTGAATGCGAAAAGAGACGCCAAGATAGTTGCTTTTGTCAAGGGCGCTCAGGATGCCGTGCTCGCTATCCAGTGTGCGAAGGATAATGATTTGCCCATGGCTATTCGGGGTGGCGGGCGTCGCCCTGCCGGATTCTCCTCTGGGTGGCCTTGTGATTGACCTTTCTCGCTATCTCAACGGCGTCCAGATCGATAGGGAGAACCAAATCGTAATCGTTGGTGGATCTGGGAGACCGCCGACGAGGCTGCGGTCAAGCCACTAGTCATCCTCAGGCAGCAGCTCTACGATTTTGTGAAAATTATTGCCGAACGCCCATCCTTGCTGGAACGCTGCATTATCGAGTGCGGAGGCCCAGGCTGACTTTTCGCCAATCCAGAGGAAGCCTTGGGCTCGGATTTGGCGGCAAAAGGGTCTAGGGCTGCATCAGTATGCCAGTTTCTACGCTTCCGCAGGCAAACGACTAACAAGCATAGCTCCGTCAACGATTCCACCTGTAATGATAGATTGGATTGATTTGCGGTGGACTGCTGAGGGCACTGGGGTGGGAAGGGAAGATGATGTAGAGGGCACTGTAGATGAGGTTGGGGGAGAGGGCAATGTAATGGATACCGTAGACGCGGTGGTTGTGGGCGGGACAGTCCCGTCTGTGAGACGAGCGTAAGCGCATTGCGTAGATGACCAAAGAGATAATCGCACTTAGAAGTGCTTGTAGATAATGGGCTTGTGGGAAATACACTGGTGGGTCTGACGTATCGCGGTTTAGCTCGAGACGACTGGTAGACCTGTGAAGACTCGCGGTTGAAGTGGCGGAGATGTCCGCAGAGAAGGGTTACCAATGGTGGACGGTGGAAAACTTCGTACCCAATAGTCTGCGCGTAGATAGGTAGTTGTGACACGGTCCAAGCAAGCATCCGACAAGCCAGGTTGGACAGTGCAATGTTGAGCAACGTTAGCTTCTGCAATGGCAGTGTAACCCATTGGAATGTTGCAATTCCAATTCAGATAGCCAATGCCAGCCGGGAAGTGAAGTTGGAGCGTGAAACGTCAGACAGTTGTTATCAAGCTCGCGAAGACACTGCTATTCTCCGAATTGAGTGGTGTAGTTGCAGGGATCTGCTACACCCTAGGCGCGCTTAGGATCCGCCTAACCCGGTTTCCCAAGGGAAAGCGACATCCAGTGGCCCGAGGTGCAACAGAGGCGCGCGAGCCAGCAACGCACAGCTTCAAGTTTAGCAAAAGGAAGGAGTCCTAAATTTATTTAGGTTCGGTCTTATGTAACGTTGCGGCAAATGCCGAGTTTGACTGCGCTTTACTTTCTCCTGGTTACTCTTACAACACTGCCAATGACCACCAGCAAACATTGAATATTGGGGCAGTTCATTTATGCCTTTTATGGTATAGATTTATTCAAATAGCACTGCCTATGACTAGAAACACAGCACACAGCACTGCTGCAAGCCACAGCATTTAATGCACAGATTTATTCAAATAGCACTGCCTATGACTAAAAATACAGCACACAGCACGCAGCACACAGCACTGCTGCAAGCCACAGCATTTAATGCACAGACTTATTCAGATAGCACTGCTATGACTGGACAAACTATATAAGGGCAGGAACAGGGATGCTCAACAATCTCATATCCTCCTTAAATCCAGTCTTTGCACCTTGCTTTTAAAACTTCTAAATTCAACATGGGCTCCAGTGTTCTCAGGTATAATTATCAAATGATTCATGTCTTTTGATAAATTTAATTTTTGGTTTATGCTAGACATAAACTCTTTGCCAAGTTGGCCTTTCACATTGCAGGGGAATTGGAACTCTGCAATCTCCTAGTCCAATCAGCTCTTCCTGGTGGCAAGGAGGTCTTTGAGTCTTATATCCATGAATGGCTCTCCACCAACTTGAATGGGTCTGTTGATATCTCCAACTCAGCTCAAGAATTTCTTACTTGGTGTGGGGAAAACACATGTTACCTCCCACACAATTTCAAACAAGCTCGCCAAAATCGCCAAGCACTTCAAAATCACCGCCACAAACTTCACAAGTCTTTGGTAAAACAATTGTGGTTGAAAAATGATCTGCATAGAAAAAATATGCTCCTTGAGAGCATTGAAATCATCCAAGTAAACAATATTTTTTCAAGTTTATAATTAATATTTGACCAATTCTTTTTGAGCCAGGTATCCACCACAAATTACCCACCTTTTGGCCATTGGATATATGAATCAGAAGAAATTGGCAATCTATGGGTTGAACATCTTGAAAAAGGCAAACTCCCAGACAAGCGCAAACCTCGCCTTCCACACATGCTGGTCAACTCAGCAAATTTGGCTGTTGACTTGCCACCCAACCACAGTGCTATTTTTATGGATGGTGATATGGTTGTAATGGTGGTTTACCGCAACTTTTGCAAAAGGCAAGATATTGTGCAATGGGTGGATGGTGTGGTTAGAGCAGGTGTTGCTGCAAAAAAAAGTGTCCGGGTATGTTTTACTGCTCTTAACAAACCATTTATTGAACTGAATTTCCTCCAAGTTGGAAGATCCAGGAAAGGTTTGCATTTCTGGTTATTCAGCTGGGCAGCGGGGCAAACCATGCTTTGATTGGGTGAAGAATATTCAGAGCAAAAAAATGCATCCAGATTCCATCAATGATCTCAACTACAAGACAAGCTCAGCATTTGCATTGTTTTGGAATATGGCCAAAGCACATGTTGATGATGATATTATTGCTGACTTCACAAATTTTTTCAATGGGATTGGCATCTTTCGCATGGATGCAAATGCCCGCATTCCTCCTGGAAGTGGAGTCTACACAGTGGAGGTAGAAGGAATTCCAATTGAATTTCACAAGGTGGAACTTGCTCCCCCACAAGGAATGCTTGGGATTAATTATTCTAGGTGATTATTACTACTTAAACACATGATGAAATACTCATAGTATCATTTATAGGGCAATTCATATTGAGCACCAACCTCACAAATATGCCATGTCCTGGACAACCGACCACCAAGGTTCCCTTGAAGATGGGGGCCACTTTTATCTAGCCAAATATGGCATCCGCATCCAGAGTGCTGCCAATACTTTTGTCCTATGGCAACCAAAAATGGAACATGGAACCAGCTTGCAGCGCGTATCACCTCATGACCCCCATCCCAACCACTTCTCCCAGACAGGCTTATCCATAGTGACCTCCAACCGCATTAAAAGTGCATGGGCAAATTATTTGAAGAGTGGAGAAGCACCAGAACCTGATGATGAAGAAATTACACACATACAATCCTAAATAGATACAATTTCCTATCTACATGCATTTCTGCTACAATACCTACCAACCACCTTACGGACCATCACCCACATGCATGCAAGAAGATGTACCTCTGTGCCTCTTGTCAGTGTTAGGGCCTGCACCTATTCCTGCCACAGCTTCAAGTTTACGCTTGGGTCGCATCTTGGCCCACCAAGTATTGTACCGGTCAAGGGCAGTTGTGTCGATAGCAGTTTTGAATCGCTGCTGAAAATTCTGCACATCAAGGTGGATATCACATGGTTCCGCGGTACCAATGCTCATCACAGCTCGCGACCACACATCTTGCAAGGCTGCATTCAGTGTTGTCTCATTGGAACATTGAGGGATAACATCCTGGAAAATAGTTAGAATGAAGGAAACATCCCTATTGTATAGCACCCACTGAAGTGACCACTGCTTCGCCACGTCGGTATACTTCCATCGAGCACGTATATGTGCCACCCCAAATATATCCGTCCACTTCCCTTGGTCCCCATGCAGAAAAATCCATGGCCTCCCAACGCTGCGGTGACATCCATAGGCCTCGAGGTTCAGGGAAAGGCGGTTTAGGACGCGAAAAATTAGGAGATTCATCAATGTTGACAATTATTGCCCCTATAATACTAGGCATAACCATGCATTGAGCGACCTTCTCCTGAACGTGTGCCAAAGTTTGGCTGGTGGAAACTTCAACAATCAGAATGGGCTGTGATTTGTTGTGGATTGATACATCAGGTTCAACAGATAGGCCAACAGGACCCTCTTCATCCATGATGACAAATTTGACCCCAGTGGCCAGTTCCCAAGGTAATGAGGTTGCTGTATTACTCTGTTGCTGATCCATCGCGCGTTGGAAAATTTCACGAAGTCGGTTGACACCGACTTCATGCGCTTGAGATGGATACTTCACAAGTAGGCAGCGTTCGTCCTCCCTGAAAGAGTATCTTCATTGGATGGATTAGATTGGATGAGATCGTACACAAGACTGGAAAACAACACCCCAATTTTGCCTGCTCCAGATAAGTTTCAACGTCATGAACCGCGTGAGAGTCGACGTTATCAAAAGTCTACCAAGATTAACATTAAGAATATTTGTTGAATATGCTAGCACTGCGGCCCTCACTATCATGAAGACGTCACCGGAACTTTTCGACTTCTCCAAAGTATCAACGATCCTGTGGCTCGGCATATTGACCAATGGCGCTTGACTATCACATAAAGGATCCTGCCCTTTGGGTACCGCACTGCTGCCCAGTGTGATGGTCACCGATTGGGTGTGTTCGAGTTTGTCTTTTGCATCACCCTGGGCTGGCATGACTGACTTGGCTCGGATTTCCGACTTCAAAGATCTATTAGGCCTTGGAGATGCTGTCTCCAAGACATATTTATGGCCGGGATCCCGGCGAGAATGACGGAAAGATTCACTTGGGAATGTAAGATTGTCAAAATGACATTGAGGAGCACTTGATATCATGATAGTGGTGATTGACAAGCTTGCGATTATTAATATTCGATCTTATTACTTAGGTGGCTCTGCTCCGCTTGTCTTTCTTATGCCAAACCCTCTAACGACGGAGCGCGGCCATTGTTTTTTAAGGCTTTAAGGCTTCGTACCTCTTCAGTTTTCTCGGTAACAGGTATTTAATTCCAGGAATATTTGATTGTCTGATTGGGCTTGGCGAAGATTTATGTAATCGTGAGTCAATGAACTTCAACTCTGTAAATTACACTCAGGCTAAAAAGAATGACCAGTATTGATACTTGGCGAAACCATGTAGTCGACGTTCTTCCGCCTGTTCCCCCTTCACCTTCTGTGCTCTATTCAACTGTTCCTTTCGAATCTCAAGGGGCAGCCGCACCTGCAGAGTTTACATCTTTCTCGAACTCGCGAGTGGCTGCTATACCTGCACAGCCCGTAGATCTGGACGATATGCTGCTCGTAAAACGCTTTATCTTTAGTATAATTAATCGTCTAACTCATAATTTGAAGGGCCTATCTTTACCGACGACGTTGGACTCAGCTGATGCAATTGCCATAGCACTTGCCTATTCGTCCCGAAGGAACGATGTTCTTCAAGCGGAGGCTTTCATCGCAGAACGAAAATATCAAGAATCCCTCATTGCGGCGCAATGTTACATGCTCCACCTCGCTAAACTGAAAGACTTTATAAGAAAAGTTGAGGAGGACATTCAGCGGTTCCGCGGCTTGGTAGCCAACAGGATCCTCGTTTTCAACGTCGGCGTCAGCAGCAGCAGCAGTCTTGCGATATCAGGAACGTTACATAATTCAGGTAAGTCAACGCCCTATTCCCATCGGATCGTTTTCCTGATCTGCAAGTAGTCAACATCAATAGCCTCACTATGCCTACTGAAGAGACAGCACATCGGCCACATCGGTTTGGTTCAGTAAGTTGAAGTTTCGTACGCAAGACATTGCTGACTTGATTTACTCGAGGTCAGAGGCTGAACATAGTATAGTTTGAACAATGGCTTGCATGTACTTGTAATTCAACCATAACAATGCAAATGCGTAACTATAGTTTTGCACAAAGTATACCTACTATTATTCGTACATATTGTCGTCCTCCGATGAAGAATTACTGGAATTATCGTCAGTGTCCGATGTCAGATCAATGACCATAGGTTCCACGTGAACCTCAGGTACTTCTGCACACATGTGATGCCCGAAAGCCCGGCGGGTCATGATCAATCCACAGTGGCATTTTGCAAAAAGTAGTCTAAACTCGGATTCTTGAAGTCCAGGTTCAATCCGCGAATCAAGCATGAGGAGTTGATCAAGCGTAGTCCTTTCGCCCTTTGCAGGTCGGCGCCACGAAGGAATGGAGGCAATGGCCGCGTTGAGCCCTGAAACTGTTACGATTTTCACCTTTTTGCCCCTGTCTTTTGCTTTGACAGCACGTGACACCCATACATTCCCACGAAGATGTGCCAAGTCCCACGCTCTGATTGGACGATACCTTGTTACCGAACTCTCGGGTTGACCCCGTGTCCTCATTGGATGACTTGACGGTGCATAACCATTCATGCACAACCAGAAGCTGAAGGAACCTGAAGACAATACAATCCGAACTTGACCATTCCATTCTTGTCACAACCCATGACCGGTGTGCATACCCGGAGACAAGAATACTCCATGACCCAACCACCGATCATACCCAGCATTCGGAATACTCTGGTTCTCCGCCGACCGATCATATGTCCACACCCATATGCTCATGACATTGTCATTGTTCTTTCACAATTCACCGACATGGTTCCTTGTGCCTGTCACAGACGAATGAATAGCCTTGTGCCTGATGACCGATCGACTTTCCTATTTTGAAGAAGACCAACACGTCATCCCGATCCTCATGGTTACCTTTGACGCCCAGCTCATCGCCACGATTGTGATATGTTCTATTGGCATCTCCACCCTTGTGGGCGTCTACATTTATGCAACCTATATTCGGATAATGCAACCTCCCCACAATGACTCAGATATCGGATCTGTCATAGTTGCCGACAACCGATGACTCCTTTGACCTATCTTGGCTGAACATCTTGCTCTTCTTCACATGTCACCTCCACATTCATTCGCCTTTCTTCTCATCAGCTGACCACCGGTGCTCAGCTAACAACCCGAACTCGCATGTATGACAAGTCCCCTTGATGCTCCACAAAGACTTGCATTCCAATGTGTTTCATCACCTTTGTGTACCAGTCCACTGGTCAGGAATATCCATACCTAGTTGACATCCCAGTCATCCAGTACCCTGCAGCCAAGAAGGGTTATATGAAGCACCCTTGCTTATCGTACTGCAGGAACTACAGTTGCTGGTGTATGATTACCAGTGTTCATTGCATTGACCTCATCATGGTTCTTCCCCATCCAGTGATTCGCCTTCTCTCCTGCCTCCAATGATGAAGCATCATGTTCACCTTTCCATCCCAATCCCGCATACACATACTCATAGTCGTATGCTGCTATTGGCCAGGCATCCACCACCAATGCAAACCATTAGGAAGACGAACCAATCTCATCATTGCCAAACTAGGAACTCAGCCACATGACATCCACATGGCCGCCTCATGTTCACCATGTGCCTGCTGACGCATCCACTCATGGATTGTTTCACCTCCTTACCATGAGGCATCCATGAGGCGCAGGGTCTGGACCCTTGATTGCTCCGAACCATTTCCTTGCAATCACTACCTGAAACACTGATGGACATGCTGTATCTGCAGGACAGCCTTATTGTTCTTACATTTCTCTCGGTTTGTACATACAGACCCGGTAGTCTGTCTTTCATGGCAATTCCCTAACTCTTTTGTATTTTAACCTTCATCTTCGAACTGTTCCTCTTTTTCCCTTCCCTTTCCTCACGTTTAGTCTGGTTTTCTCTCCCTGGTTCGCTTTCCTAGACTCTCTCCCTCCCCCAGACTGCTACTTGCTGTATAGTAGTGGTAGACCATGAATACACCATCCTTCTTGAGTTTCCTCTGGTCTGATCTCGACTTTTAGTTGGTTGTTGCTGGAGCCCGCTGATCTAGCGATCCATAACAGAAACATAATGTGGGTTGGTAGTGACGGTGAGGATAAATTGTAACGATTATTGCTCACCAGCAAATGCGATCGGAGCACGAGACAGGTCTGACAGTCCTGGGAGGCGCAATACACGTGCTGGCACGAGTTCTCCAGCGGCTTGTAACGCGCAGTTGTCACTGTGAAGCAACAACTTAGATAAAGGAAAACTCATACCTCGGTGAGGATAGTGGGCAACAAGAAGGCCAAATTTCGCGTACATGCGCTCTAAAGAGACTGCGCACACCAACAATAAAACAATATAAGGTTTGTATTAACGTGGCATTTAACTTACTCGTATAACCGCAACGACCTGCAGCACAAGCAGCAACGTATTCACCTGAAAGCTGGCCACTAATGGCCATAAAGATGGCCGATTCGGTGTAAACCACGTCAATTGCATCGGATGCGCAGAGGCAGCAGGAACCTCTGAATTTATGAGATTGGCGGTATCCTTGCAAAGCCGATGGAGCTACGCGCTGTCTTGCCTCATTAACAGGCCTTGAAAACAAAATCAATCACAACCGGTAACATTGTGATAATAACGATGATCGCGTACCAGAACCACACACGAAGGTCGTTTTCCAGTGGGTCGTATTGAAGAATAATTGCGCTAGGTGACTCTTGCTCGCGCTGGATGCGCCTGAGGTAGAATGATTTAGTAAGCTGGAATTGAGACATGAATAATTGTAAGTGAAGTGACTTGATCCAGTTGTAACATCGACCTCACATATACATGACGGCGTTCAAGGGTCAAGACTCTGCGACGCTCTGCCTATCCGCTTTGGGTCGGCTGCTAAGCTTACATAAGGGTCCCGAGACCTCACGTACAGGAAGAGACCTTGCGACTTGCGACACGCCAAACTTACGCTGAGTCTAGGCTGCTAAATATTGGCCCCGTTTGGTCGATATGTTGACTCGCATCCCCACAGTACTGGCAGTGGTGCTGGTGAGTAGTTGTCGCAATCGAGCTCGACGACTCAATGATCATACCTAACAGAAGTCCGACCCCGATGGATATTCGTGCCTGCTCACAGTGACTCGAATGTCCCTCTTAAAGCGTTTACATATCCTTCTACCTCTTTTCGGCGGACAATTCAAGTTTCTTCCATGGACTCCTTGAACAACGCTACATCCAACGAAGTCTGCCTATGCAAGAGGTCTTTCTGCACAATCGGAGCATTGAACAAGCACAGACACACCTGCAAAAAGTCTAAGTCTCGTTTGTCTAGCGCTTTGACTAAAGCCAGGGAAATCTGGCAGAGTAAAAAGAGACGTCGCATCGGGACTATAGAGCATGAAGTCAGCCAAGCAACAGCCTTAGAGCATGTCGCGGAGACTTCCAGCAGAGCAAACATGGAGATTGAGGTGTGTGCGGCGGCTTCCTTCTAGTTACTAGCATCATAATAATTGCAACGTTGCACTTAAGTCAAGGGATCTGGACCACTCAAACGATGCCCTCCCTGAGCAGCGGTGCCCGTTAGAGCCTACCGTTGTATGTATTTATTGTTTGATCTACGCTCAAGTAGCATTCAAGTCATGGCTCCATCATCAGATCCTTAGTCCGTCCCGCTCAGTTGACGATGACAACCTATCCCTTGCTGAGCGTCGACCGCGCAGGCTGAACCTTCTGCCAAAGAGATTTAGGGACATCATCCCTGAGTCGTTGCCTCTACTACCTCCAGCTCAATTCGAAGGAGACAACACAGCCATGCCTTGTCCACCATCACCGCCATCAATATCTCGTGCAACATCGACCGTTCAGGTTCTTGGATCACACATTCGTCGGGTCTTCCGCACACCTCGAAATATTTTCGGTCTTTTTCGGCAATATCATTCAGAGAAGCTACCATCGCATGATCCAGAGGAACATATCAACTTAGAAGGCCTGTCCGATCAGCCCGAGATCGCAGGGGTTGGAACATGCCAGCCTCCGACACAAGATTCGTTTTATCCGTACCCAAACGAAAGCTCCTTTCGTCTTGGCGACTGGTACTGGAATGATGGTCATCAGAAGTCTCGAGAAAGCTTCACCCAGCTTCTGAGTATTGTTGGAGACTCGGATTTTCGGCCAGAAGATGTACGACACACAAAATGGGGCCAGATTGACTCCAAGTTGGCGAGGAATGATTTTGGGGGTGTTGGCGAGGAAGAAGAGCATTGGTTCGACGAAGACGCCGGATGGCGTAGGTCTCCAGTCAGCATATCAGTTCCGTTTCACAGTAGAGCAAAAATTCCTGGGCCACAGAATTACACGATCGGTGATCTCTACCATCGCTCCCTTGTATCAGTGATTCGCGAGAAGCTTGCAAACTCACTTGATGACCAGCATTTTCATTATGAACCTTTCGAGCTCTTTTGGAGGCCTTCTGTTACGATTTTCACCTTTTTGCCCCTGTCTTTTGCTTTGACAGCACGTGACACCCATACATTCCCACGAAGATGTGCCAAGTCCCACGCTCTGATTGGACGATACCTTGTTACCGAACTCTCGAGTTGACCCCATGTCCTCATTGGATGACTTGACGGTGCATAACCATTCATGCACAACCAGAAGCTGAAGGAACCTAAAGACAATACAATCTGGACCTGACCATTCTGTTCTTGTCACAACCCATGACCAGTGTGCATACCCGGAGACAAGAATACTCCATGACCCAACCACTGATCATACCCAGCAATCGGAATATTCTGGTTCTCCGCCGACCGATCTTCCTTGTGCCTGTCACAGATAAATGAATAGCCTTGTGCCTGATGACCGATTGACTTTCCTATTTTGAAGAAGACCGACACGTCATCCCGATCCTCATGGTTACCTTTGACGCCCAGCTCATCGCCACGATTGTCATATGTTCTATTGGCATCTCCACCCTTGTGGGCGTCTATATCTATGCAACCTATATTCGGATAACACAACCTCCCCACAATGACTCAGACATCGGATCCGTCATAGTTGCCGACAACCGATGACTCCTTTGACCTACCTTGGCCGACCATCTTGTTCTTCTTCACATGTCACCTCCACATTCATTCGCTTTCTTCTCATCAGCTGACCGCCGGTGCTCAGTTAACAACCCGAACTCGCATGTATGACAAGTTCCCTTGATGCTCCACAAAGACCTGCATTCCGACATGTTTCATCACCTTTGTGTACCAGTCCACTGGTCGAGAATATCCACACCTAGTCGACATCCCAGTCATCCAGTACCCTGCAGCCAAGAAGGGTTATATGAAGCACCCTTGCTTATCGTACTGCAGGAACCACAGTTGCTGGTGTATGATTACCAGTGTTCATTGCATCGCCCCCATCATGGTTCTTCCCCATTCAGTGATTCACTTTCTCCCCTGCCTCCAATGATGAAGCATCAAGTTCACCTTTCCATCCCAATCCCGCATACACATACTCATAGTCGTATGCTGCTATTGGCCAGGCATCCACTGCCAATGCAAACCATCAGGAAGACGAACCAATCTCATCATTCCCAAATTAGGAACTCAGCCACATGACATCCACATGGCCACCTCATGTTCATCATGTGCTCACTGACACATCCATTCATGGATTGTTCCACCTCCTTGCCATGAGGCAACCATGAGGCGCAGGGTCTGGACCCTTGATTGCTCCGAACCATTTCCTTGCAATCACTACTTGAAACACTGATGGACATGCTGTATCTGCAGGACAGCCTTATTGTTCTTACATTTCTCTCGGTTTGTACATACAGACCCGGTAGTCTGTCTTTCATGGCATTTCCCTAACTTCTTTGTATTTAAACCTTCATCTTCGAACTGTTCCTCTTTTTCCCTTCCCTTTCCTCACGTTTAGTCTGGTTTCCACCCCCTGGTTCGCTTACCTAGCCTTCCCCCCTCCCCTGGGCTGCTACTGGTTGTATAGTAGTAGTTGACCATGAATACACTTTATTCCTTGTGTTTCCTCTGGTCTGATCTCGACTCAGTTTAGTTGGTTGTTGCTGGAGCCCGCTGATCTAGCGATCCATAACAAAAGACTAAACGTTTCCCAACTCCCCCAATGACCAACTCTTGATGAAGAAGCTTGACCGCATTACCTGTGATTCTCTGAGACTGAGTCTTGGACAATACATGCGCAAGCCCCCGACTCTGACTGCAGTTACTGCGTTTGTCATTGGTTTATCCAAGACAAAGCCTGCACAGACCGAACCCGAATCCGAATGGACCAATGACAATCCTTGACTAACGTCACCACACGAACTGGCCGTCCTGCCAATGATCCGAATTACGAATGACTGAGACTTGTACTTGTTGTACAATGACAAGTCTCACCTGACACCCAACCTCATGGGACCACTGCTACAAGCAATCGATGTTGTAATTGGTTTATCCAATGCAATACCTGAAGCAGAAGGACACTGCTTGACAAACCAACGATGCTACAATAGTAGTCCCCCTGAATTAAATATGTTTGGATGTTCCAGACATATTCCGACCTCTCCCTTCTGTCAAATCGAATCGAATGGACTCACTGAACCGCCCTCCCTCACCCCTCTCAAACATCTCAAGTGTGGAAAGCCCCGAGAAAGCCAGTACACATGCCCGAACCCCGAAATATTCGATTTGCAGAAAAGGAATGACTTATTAGTCAATTAAGGAGAAGTGGTTGATCCTAGTACTCTGCTCTGAGAGACAGAAGAACGGGGACCCTCCTTATTGTGGCTATTAGGCTCATTAGAATCCTGTTGCCATGCAGGAATTGACAAATTACATTGTTTGAAGTCACTCAGACATGTACATGACCATAAATGGACGATCTTCCCTTGTCTCCTAAGACATTCTACACATCGCCTTCCTTTTCCCACAGTTTGGAATTCTGACCACGTGTGGGGATGAAAGTAGAACCCGGAATTAAAAGAACGCCGGAATTGAATGGAGGCCGGAACCGAACAAGGACCCGATCGACCCGGAACCGAACAAGGACTCGATCACCCATATATGGATATTACCCCTTGAGAATTCGTCTCATGTATATGACAAATCATCGGCATCTCATGTGACATCCCGCGTGCCACCCTTCTTTTCAAAGAATTCGAATCCCTGTTGTATTCATTAAGGTACACACACAGTCTAAAATGGAATGGGCTCTACCGGGGACCAAATAACATCCGGAAGAAGCCAAGACCTGTCTGTTTAATGCGGGGACTTCGATAACACCGCCGAACACCAGATAAGGCATACCCACGTGCAAACATCCAGCATATTCCCATTACTTGCTCGACAATTAATCCCTCGACGTGTATGTGCTTCCTCAGAGCACTGCTCCATACACCACTGTTGAGCTGTTGTCATCTTGACCGTCAATATCTGGAATCGCAATTACCATTGATAACGCGATTTGTACGTCTGGGTTATTTTTGACCAATGCGATGACTGAATGGGATCCATGGGTATCCTTCAACTCCTTGTCCTCCGAGGATACATGATACTGGCTCTATGGAAATATGTACTGACTCCAGATTAGGCTACAGACTACACAAAAGGACCAAAGCCCTCATCCCATACCAGGAGAATCATCCATATATCGAATTGCTGTACTGCTGTACGTGCTTTGGCCCTCGTGTCACTATACTTCCCCCTGGATCATCAAGTACTCATATAATCCACAATCCCGGATGCCATTGATGTCTCAAATATCAGTAATGGCAAACAATGAATCTGGTTTACTGGTTATCGATCCACAAAATGAGATGAACTATGGTTCACTCTACATTCGAGGTGTTGAATGTCCCATCCTTGATGATCTCAACAGATACATGAATTCCAAATCCTGCTCATGGCTGAATCCACCACTTCCCCCTTCTCCGAAAATGATACATACTTCCATCAAACAACAGTTGCCTGACCACAGAGAACATCGATATCCCCATAGAAGAAAACGAGTGAAACCGGATTATCGGCGAGAGGCATTGATGAATGCAATGTTGGAGAAGTTGTTTGAGGAAAGACGAAAGGAAGAGGATATCACAGAATGGGAAAAGATGCTTTAGAGAAACACAACCCAAGTAAAACCTGTGCAAGCCCCTGGACCCAAAGATGGATTTTCTTCGTTGAAGCCGGAACATGATGTGTCCCACCATCCCCACACATTCTCAGTTGTTGTTCCTGATGCCTAAAAGGACTTGTGATGGTTCAGGGTCACTTGGACTGTATAACTTGGATTGTCCAAGGTACATACTCTCTGTTCTGTGTATCTCACACAGGACAAGGTTCCCCCTTCCCCTCATGAATCGTCTGAAGGGGTTTCAACAATGCCATTTGGGTATTTATGATGATTTGTGGGATGTTGCAAATTGGACACCTCTCTGTTGGCCATAACCCTACCAACCCCGAATGTTGGCACGTCTACACCTACCTTGAATGTCCTGCACGACATTAAACTGTAACTACAAAAATCAATGGTCCGAAATGACTTGTTAAACTAGTACGAACCCGAAGCAGGATGCCTGCTCCAACGAACTCGAAAGTCCTGATTCCTGGATACGGAGCCAACCGTATGACAAAGCAAGACCCAGAGAACGCATGCATGATCGCTATAAGCCGTTAAAAGAACCTGATGTCTGTTGACATCTGAACCAAAACAGAAGGACACTGTGCAAACCAACCACCTTGTTCTCATTGCTATGATGAACCTCATATGCTACTGACTTGTATAGCAGTTTGCATCAGAATGAACGACAGATTGAACGAACCCCCTCCCATTCCCCCTCGAAATTCTCAATGCCAAGAGTATAACTTGAAATTGGCAGTTCTCCAACATCCCACCTCTCAATATTTTTTACCCTTCAGAAGCTGTCAGTATAACTTGAAACCAGCCAATGAATCCCGAAACCCTCTCCTCTCCCAGACTCTTTGTCAACTTGAGACTGGCAATATCTGGATATCCACCACATCTCTATCCGGAAACTGTTAGTATAACTTGAACACAGTTGATGGAACCGAAATCCTATAACCTCAAAACACTGATCCGCACCCCGAGTGTCCGCAATGACGCTAAACTATGATGACGATTCCCCCGAATGTCTGTAATGACAATAAACTATCATGACTACCCTGGATGTCCGTAATGACACAAAACTAGTCACCTATCCTGGAACCTCAGACTTCCCTCCTCCCGAAATATGACCCCGTTGCATTCATGGCATATGAAGAAATCTCGCACACCACATGAGTGTAGGAAATCCACGATCAGTCAACAAGACCGATATCTGGAACGATATGAAACTAGACAAGCTGAAGAGCTCAAAACTTCGAATGTCCGGAATGACATGAAACTAGAAACACCCATGACTCAGGACTGTGATCATTCCAAGTCCTTTGTCATGACCAGATAACCGAAATGTTACAAAACTTCGAAACCTCTGATGTCTTGCATGACATCAAACTGAAGATGGACATGAACACCTACCCCAATCTCTGACCCCATCCTCAATGACTTGTCCACAGGTGCTGTGATTGTTCTGAGTTGTATTCTAGACAATACCAGTACATGGAACCCGAACCTGGATGTCGATCCTCCTGAATCCTCAACCTCGACTCGATAACCGGAATGTTATAAAACTACAAAGTACCTGATTATCACTTGAACACAGCCGAAGAATCCATAACCCTCAAACTCCCTCTTAACCTCGATTATCCAAAATGACGCTATAAACTAGAACCTGTCGCATTCATGGAATATGAAGAAACCTCAGGCATTATTCAAATGCAAGGAATCCACACTAAGTCGACAAACACTGACCCATGCTCAAATATCCGGAATGATATAAAACTAGCCAAACCAAAAGTCTGAAATGACTGTAATCTACGAACCTCTTGAATCCGAAATCCCATCACCCCTAGAGACCATACATCCGTAATGATGTAAAACTTCTGATCCTCCAAACCAACCCCTTTGGACCCCGATGTCTGAATAGACAATAAACTAGAAGAACCATCTGTAACGATGTAAAACTTCTGAAGCTGATGCATATGTTTGCTGATGCTGTTTGATGTGGAAATCTCTGCATCATGAATGACCTGGACCCAGTTGAAACCCTTCGTGGAAGGTTTTCAGTGATTCTCCCCACCCCCACCACCCTTATCGACCTGTGGTTATCAGTATAACTCGAACGTAACCAATGGAACCCCCGAATATCGAAAGTATAACTTGAAATCGATCCTCAACCCCCGCTGCAGTCTGGAATGACTTTAATCTATGACGATTAACTGTTCGAATCAGTTGCCCTGTCCTGTTTGTTGGATCTTGACCCCCGATAATCATGGATTTGATTGTTGTCATGTACGTTGCACATGGCAATGGTCTACGACGTCCGGTATGACGTTAAACGTACGCTGTTATGACATGGAACCCTCTTGATGATGTTTCATTGTCCCTATGTTCTCCTCCTTGTTCTTTTGCTTATTCGCGCGGACGCGAATCTTGAAAGGGGGGTATTGTTACGATTTTCACCTTTTTGCCCCTGTCTTTTGCTTTGACAGCACGTGACACCCATACATTCCCACGAAGATGTGCCAAGTCCCACGCTCTGATTGGACGATACCTTGTTACCGAACTCTCGAGTTGACCCCATGTCCTCATTGGATGACTTGACGGTGCATAACCATTCATGCACAACCAGAAGCTGAAGGAACCTAAAGACAATACAATCTGGACCTGACCATTCTGTTCTTGTCACAACCCATGACCAGTGTGCATACCCGGAGACAAGAATACTCCATGACCCAACCACTGATCATACCCAGCAATCGGAATATTCTGGTTCTCCGCCGACCGATCTTCCTTGTGCCTGTCACAGATAAATGAATAGCCTTGTGCCTGATGACCGATTGACTTTCCTATTTTGAAGAAGACCGACACGTCATCCCGATCCTCATGGTTACCTTTGACGCCCAGCTCATCGCCACGATTGTCATATGTTCTATTGGCATCTCCACCCTTGTGGGCGTCTATATCTATGCAACCTATATTCGGATAACACAACCTCCCCACAATGACTCAGACATCGGATCCGTCATAGTTGCCGACAACCGATGACTCCTTTGACCTACCTTGGCCGACCATCTTGTTCTTCTTCACATGTCACCTCCACATTCATTCGCTTTCTTCTCATCAGCTGACCGCCGGTGCTCAGTTAACAACCCGAACTCGCATGTATGACAAGTTCCCTTGATGCTCCACAAAGACCTGCATTCCGACATGTTTCATCACCTTTGTGTACCAGTCCACTGGTCGAGAATATCCACACCTAGTCGACATCCCAGTCATCCAGTACCCTGCAGCCAAGAAGGGTTATATGAAGCACCCTTGCTTATCGTACTGCAGGAACCACAGTTGCTGGTGTATGATTACCAGTGTTCATTGCATCGCCCCCATCATGGTTCTTCCCCATTCAGTGATTCACTTTCTCCCCTGCCTCCAATGATGAAGCATCAAGTTCACCTTTCCATCCCAATCCCGCATACACATACTCATAGTCGTATGCTGCTATTGGCCAGGCATCCACTGCCAATGCAAACCATCAGGAAGACGAACCAATCTCATCATTCCCAAATTAGGAACTCAGCCACATGACATCCACATGGCCACCTCATGTTCATCATGTGCTCACTGACACATCCATTCATGGATTGTTCCACCTCCTTGCCATGAGGCAACCATGAGGCGCAGGGTCTGGACCCTTGATTGCTCCGAACCATTTCCTTGCAATCACTACTTGAAACACTGATGGACATGCTGTATCTGCAGGACAGCCTTATTGTTCTTACATTTCTCTCGGTTTGTACATACAGACCCGGTAGTCTGTCTTTCATGGCATTTCCCTAACTTCTTTGTATTTAAACCTTCATCTTCGAACTGTTCCTCTTTTTCCCTTCCCTTTCCTCACGTTTAGTCTGGTTTCCACCCCCTGGTTCGCTTACCTAGCCTTCCCCCCTCCCCTGGGCTGCTACTGGTTGTATAGTAGTAGTTGACCATGAATACACTTTATTCCTTGTGTTTCCTCTGGTCTGATCTCGACTCAGTTTAGTTGGTTGTTGCTGGAGCCCGCTGATCTAGCGATCCATAACACCTTCCAATGTAGAACCGGACGTCAGGGTACACGGTGAACTGTACACATCGGCTGCTTTTATGGATGTCCACCAGGAGGTGCAAGACTTGCCCAAGGAACCCGGATGCGATCTTCCCAGAGTGGTTGTAGCGATGATGTTCGCATCTGACGCTACTCACCTGACGTCTTTCGGGACCGCAAAACTATGGCCTTGCTACTTATATTTTGGGAATGAGTCAAAATATAGCCGATGCAAGCCTACGAGTCATTTATGCAATCATGTTGCATATTTCCAGACCGTGGGTTTCCTTTTCTATTCTTCTTGCACCACTTCTTATTGTATCTCGTAGCTACCAGATTCATTTAAGGATTTTGCCACTCAATATGCAGGAAAGAAGGGGGGCAGTAAAGCTCTATACACTCACTGTCGTCGTGAAGTATTGCATGCCCAATGGGGCATTCTTCTTGATGACAAATTCCTCGAGGCCTACGTGCACGGTATTATCATCACATGCTGCGATGGGATCGTGCGTCGCTTTTATCCCCGGATTTTTACATATTCCGCAGATTATCCTGAAAAGTAAGCCGCATTATATCTTTGCACAGGCTTGAAAACTTATATTGATCATTGAAGAGTTATCCTTGCTAGTATCCGTGACAAAGGGCGCTGCCCTTGTCCGCGATGTCTTATTCCTGGTTCACGAATACAAAATCTTGGCATGATATGTGACATGAAACAACGAGAGACTCTTGCTCGTGTTGATGATGAGACCAAGAGGTGCAAAGTTAACTTGGCTCGGGAGATTATTTATCAGAAAAATTATGCCGTCGACAATGAACGTGTGGAAAATCTTTTGAAGGAGCAATCTTTGGTACCCACGGCTGTAAGTATGGGAATGATGATGTGATGTTGGTTCAAAGGCTGATTTCTGTTCGTAGAATGCGTTCTCGCAAAGGCTTTCCCTTCTTGGTTTCAACCTATTCCCCATGCTCGTCGTGGACCTCATGCATGAATTCGAGTTAGGTGTCTGGAAGGCACTGTTTATTCATCTTTTGCGGATGATCAGAGCTGCAGATATATCGCTGCTCCACGAGTTGGATTGCCGGTATGCTTCCTTTTGATGAAGCTGTAGACACATTTGAGAACTGGTGTTAAGGTTTAGGCAGGTACCCACTTTTGGTCGCGATACCATTAGACGATTTTCCAATAATGTCTCAGAGCTTAAAAAGCTGGCAGCACGCGACTATGAGGATCTCTTGCAGGTTTGTATTTCGACCTACAATATGCTACTGCAACTGACAGACCTCACAAGTGTGCTATACCAGTTTTCGAAGGCCTTCTTCCTGAACCCCACAACAGTTCCATCCTGCGGCTTCTCTTCATATGTTCTCATTGGCACGGCATAGCAAAACTTCGGATGCACACTGACCACACCCTCGAAATCTTGGATGAATTGACGATTCACATTGGAGCCGAATTTCGCACATTCAATAATAATACATGCCCCGCATTTGATGCGCGGGAACTTCCTCGTGAGACGATGGCGCGCAAGCGCCGTCAAATGAAGAAAAACCGGACGAATAACGATTCCACGATATCAGCCCCACTTTCTGCAGTTGAGCATTCGGACGCCGGCGGGCCACTGCAGAAGACCCTTAATCTTCAGACATACAAGCACCATGCTCTCGGTGATTATGCTAATACTATTCGAAGATTTGGCACGTCAGACTCGTATTCTACAGAGCCTGTAAGTATTTCAGCTACTTATGGTAGGTTCAGTGTTGATACCAAATTTTGTAGCCCGAGCTCGAGCACCGTACCCCCAAGGCTCGATATACTCGCACAGATCGAAAGCAATTTGTTAAACAGCTGGCTCAAATTGAGCGTCGCCAGGCCCGCCTTCGCCGTATCCGAGCAAAACTTTCCTGCACAAGAACTCGTGAAGAGGTGTCTAGATCCCCTCAAGAACATCACCACATTGGCCTTTCGCAGAATCACCACTTACATATAGGTTCATTTCTCCGAGAGAATGCTGGTGATCCAGCCGTTGAGGTATAAATAGCTGAAAATACAGAGATTCGCAATGCTGACTGTCTTTAGAACTTTTTACCCAAGTTACAGCAGCATCTGCTTCCTCGCATTTTATTGATTCTTCAGAACGCAAACTCACAGGCTGTGGGCCATGAAAGTTGTGACTTAAATTCGGTTCTCTTTATGCACGATCGCATTTACCGACACAACCTAGCACGCATCAACTACACCACTTACGACATTCGACGCGATCAGGACGTGGTGAACGCGTCCACAACCCACCACAACGTAATGGTCTTGGCCAATCCTGAAAGCAACAATCTTAACTCGCAACATCCATTTCAGTATGCTCGAGTTCTGGGTATTTATCATGCTAATGTGGTCTATGTTGGGCCTGGGATGCAGGACTACTGACCTCACCGAATGGAATTTTTATGGGTGCGATGGTATCGTAATGTGGGGTTGTTTGGATGGGGTTCTCAAACACTCGATCGCCTTCAATTTCCTGGCATGACTCAGGAAGACACATTTGGGTTTATTGATCCCTCAGACATCTTGAGAAGCTGTCATGTCATACCGCGCTTTACTACAGGGAAGCGCCACACTGACGGCAAAGGTTTATCCTCCTGCACTCGAGACTCATCAGATTGGGTTGAATACTATGTGAACCGGTAAGTCTGATCAAAATATGCTTTGAAAACCAACTGTGACCAATCCCAAGTTTCGTGGACCGTGATATGATAATGCGGTATTATGTCGGCCATGGTGTAGGCCACATTTATGGATGTGGCTCAACACCAGTTGTACCCGAGGACATTAATGGAGGGGAAGAACGTCTGGGGCAATTTGATTTGGAGTCACTAGATGGTGAGGAAGGTGTTCCTGGAACTGGGGACCAATCAGGCGAAGACAGCCATGGAAGTGATGACTGGGAGAGCGAATGCTCAGAGAGTGATCTTGACGCCACTGACGAAGAAGAATTGCTTGCTATGGATGAAATGTATGGATGAGTATATCACGTATTACTCTGATCAGGAAGGACTTATTCCTCCCATGAGTGGCTACGATCCAACGACCGGAAAACTACTCTCTCTCAACAAGGATTAATATTTAGCAATTGTAAATCTCTTGATGTATGATCCATCTGTGTTTGATGTAGAGTAGCCACGGTTTTAGCACTCGTGAGTTATTGTTGGTGGTCAACGCTTATTTGTATATCAATCGAAAACTCGGACTATGTTAAAAAAGCCAACGGTCAAGCACACAGAGGAAGTCAAATCAGTGTTCGTGAGGAAAACGGTGGAAGATAAAAGTATTCAGTCGTCTTTTTCAACGATCACTTCAACTTCGCCGTCGTCTTCTTCGTCTGAATGCTCATCCGTAGGGTCGGAAGTAATAACCGCACTGGAAGAGAGTTAAACGGAATGGCCCGGTAATAGATTGGCACTTCGGGCTTACCGCATAAGAATTCGTAATATAAGGAAATACCAAAACAAGTTTAGAACCTGAAGTGCTCCGATGTTATGGATCGCTAGATCAGCGGGCTCCAGCAACAACCAACTAAAAGTCGAGATCAGACCAGAGGAAACTCAAGAAGGATGGTGTATTCATGGTCTACCACTACTATACAGCAAGTAGCAGTCTGGGGGAGGGAGAGAGTCTAGGAAAGCGAACCAGGGAGAGAAAACCAGACTAAACGTGAGGAAAGGGAAGGGAAAAAGAGGAACAGTTCGAAGATGAAGGTTTAAATACAAAGAAGTTAGGGAAATGCCATGAAAGACAGACTACCGGGTCTGTAGGTACAAATCGAGAGAGATGTAAGAACAATAAAGCTGTCCTGAGGATACAGCATTTCCACCAGTGTTTCAAGGAGTGATTGCAAGGAAATGGTTCGGAGCAATCAAGGGTCCAGACCCTGCACCTCATGGTTGCCTCATGGCAAGGAGGTGGAACAATCCATGAGTGGATGTGTCAGTGAGCACATGATGAACATGAGGCGGCCATGTGGATGTCATGTGGCTGAGTTCCTAGTTTTGGAATGATGAGATTGGTTCGTCTTCCTGATGGTTTGCATTGGCAGTGGATGCCTGGCCAATAGCAGCATACGACTATGAATATGTGTATGCGGTGTAGAGGGTACAACCTCTGTGGCCACGGAATACCATCAAAAGACGCACTTTACTACTCGTCCACGAACCCGTCCATCACTCCATCCTAATCCGGCGCACTCTATCCTAAAACCGACAACAATCACACGTCAATTCCGGACAAGTCCGCACTCAAACCCGGACCCGAATCCCGAGCCCCTCTCTTACCGATCACAATGGCACCAATATACGTCGGAACCCTCTGCCCTCGGAACCCTCTACCCTCCAAGTCCGATCCAAAACCCGACCACTCCCGCAGTAGTATAAAGAGGACTCCCGCATACCCGTAATAAGTAGATACCTAGAACCCCAGAATCGATCCCTCGTAGTTCCCTTAGACTTGTACTTCCCATATCCACAATCACAAATCCTTAACCTCTTATATCGTTTCCCGTCGTTCCCGCCTCGTCTCCTCACCGTTACGTTCACCGAGTTGAAACCCGACGTCGGATTACGTCGGATAACTCCGGACTTCACCGGAAACTATCCCTTTATCTCTATTTACCCTCGGATTTCTATCCTCTTTGACTAGTCAATACTGACGACGCCCTTGTCACTATTACGCTGACCTCTATCTAGTATCCCTTTCGGAGCTAGACCTGAACTACGCATCACAACTGGAGCCCACCGCGAGGGGTCAGTCAGTATCAAAACCACCTAGTCCGCCAATCGCATCCCGCCTCCGGTCCAGTGTCGTCCGCAACCTACGAGAAGAAATATCTCTTACGGTTCACGACCCGACCATCGAATATAACATCGAAGAGGCACCTTCCCATCTAACCATACAGACTAATCTACCTTTAGTTTCTGACTCCAGCTCACCGCTTTCCACACCACCCAACAGTCCCGACAGCGCTCTTACCAATCTCATCGATCTCCCGACCATCGACATCTCATCCGACGAATCATCCGAATTAAGCTCACCACCGCCTACTCCGACATCCTTATCCGATAACCCGAATCATATAACCGATAATCCGACACTCGCATTAGAAACCGAATCACAATCTGTTCCGATAACAGACATATCGTCATCGTCACTCGAATCGTCAGAGTCCGTTGCAGTAAACAGCGACTCACCTCCAGTAGTCTCACAAGCAGTCTTAACACCCGTTCAATTACCGCCTTCATCCTTCGCAGCCGCACAGCTTGTTCCGTCAACAAGCTTTTCGTTATATCCATCTTTTATCATATCGTCAACCGTTACCACTCCGCCGCCACCCGTTACCACACCACTCCCACACATTACCACCACCACCCCGCTCACTAAAATGACCGCCTCACGCCAAATGCCCGCTCGTGGCCACTCCACAGCTCCTACCTTCGACGGCAACGCCCTCAACCTAAACCGGTTCTTCGACGAAGTCGACCTTCTGGCTGAGGAAGCCAAAGTTGACGACAAAGGAAAAATAAAGCACAGTCTCCGGTATGCCAGCATTAGCGACTACGAGCTCTGGACCCGACTCCCATCAGCTGCCCACTCCGACTTCACCGCCTTTCGCAAAGAAGTCCTCGAACTCTACCCCGGAGCCGAGGACGACCGCCGGTACGCCATCTCGGACTTAACCCGCTTAACCTCGACCCAGGCCAACTACGGAATCCGATCGCGCGCAGAATTGGGAGAGTATTATAGGGAGTTCTTCCGGATTGCGGACTTCCTCAAAGAGAAAAACCGCCTATCAGCACGCGAGTTAAACGTCGCCTACGAGGCCGGGTTCGACCCTGAACTCCGAACACGGGTTAAAACCCGCATGCAATACAGCGAGCCCAACCACTTCCACGACGACCCCTACGACTTCAAGGCTTTCCACAAATGCGCTCACTTTCTCCTTGCCGGGACCGCCGCTGAACCATTCGCCACCGCCACACCTCGTCTAGCCACCCCTATTAGGTCTACTCCGGAGCCCATCACCATCAAAACCGAGTCCAGCGACCCCGCCGTCCTCGAACTACTAAAAGTCTTAACGCAGTCGATGTCGGCTCTTGCGCAAACCGTCAGCCAACAACAGAGTCAACAGGCTCCTCCACCACCCATTCGCACCTACGCCCCCGGTCCGTATAATCCCGGTAACCCATCTGGTAATCCATCCGGCCCTATGACCTGCCGTTTCTGCGACGACCCTGCCCACCGTATCAGGGACTGTCAGCAGGTCTCACAATACGAGAAGGACGGCAAATGCATCCGGGATCAGTATAACCGCGTCGTCCTACCCAACGGCTACAATATTCCCCGACACATCATAGGCCGTACCCTTCGGGAACGCTTTGACATCTGGCACGCACAAAATCCCGGCCATCGCACCAACACCGAGCAAACCCGGCACGAAGCTCCGCCACACATTAAATCCAACCTCGTCGAAGTAGTCGAAATACCCGACGAAGAAGCCGACTCCTCCCACGTGACCCTCCAATCATCGGTAGCCAGCCTCAGCCTCGAAGAGGAAGAGAGAATCCGGACTTTTGAGGCGGAGATCAACAGGATCCGGAATAAGAAGGTCCGCTTCGATGGGGTTGAGATACCTCAGCGTCCCTCTTACAAAGACAAGGGGAAGGGACCTGCTTCCGCTAATCCGAACACGCCGGGACCATCTAATCCGAAACCCGCTCCTAAACCGTCCACCCCGCCAAAACCGACACAGCCCAATCCGTTCACCGCCTCTCTACCCCGTACGCTTCCTACAACCTTCCCGCTTCCGCAGACGGCCCCACAATACCGGTACCAGGCACCTATCGAGGATCCCAACATTGCGAAAGACGTAGCCAAACGAGTCCTCGACGCCACACTTGCCATGACCACCCACGACATACTTGCAATATCTCCGGACGTACGAAAACACACTAGGGATTCCCTCACACCGAAGAAGATCACCACGGACACCAGCATCATCGAAGCCTTTCACCAGGAAGGCTTACCAACCCGGACCTGCGACCATTGCGACACGGACATACCCCTGATCGTCGGAGACAACGCGGTCCCACTTCGGGCAATCTACCCCACTATCGACGGCAAGTACTCCTTTGAATGCGTAGTCGACGCGGGTTCAATGATCGTTGGAATGAACCGCACCGTATGGAACAAACTAGGACTCGGACTTCAAAACCGCAAGATGCGACTCACCTCCGCCAACGCATCCAACAACGACTCCCTCGGCTGCCTCGCAAACCTACGCTTCACCATTGGCGAAATCGACGTCTACTTGCAGGTCCAAGTGATGGAAGACACCGCCTACGAAATCCTACTCGGCCGCCCCTTCATGAAACTCACCAATTGCATCACTCAGGACTACCCCGACGGCAACCAGACCCTCACAATCACCGATCCAAACTCCGGCAAAACCGTCATTGTACCCACGGTTGAACACTGCGAGAGAGAACGTCGCGAACGGTCCGACACCAGACGGCCGGGTTTTTAGTGATCGAGGAATCGGACACAATCCGACGAGATAAGAGTCCTGTAACAGTATGCCCAGACATTCCTCTTGATACCCCGCTTTCCGAATTCTCCCTAGAAGAAGACTTATACTTCGAGGTCGAGCTAGATTTCTCCGACAACCCTCCGGCTTCCAAAGCCGAGGCCATATCCATGCTTTCCCACATTGAATCCTATTACACCTCTCTCGATAAAGCCTCTACCGCTAAATCGTTTAAAGTTAATGCAGATCCCCCGAAACGCGACCTGAAGGGAGTAGTCTCGAGGAAAAAGTACAAAAAAGTAGCAGACCGCGTCAAACCCGTTTCCACCACCCTTCCCGATCAATTCCGGATCACCCGCGACATCACCGGTAACCCGCTAGCCGACTTACCCGAATTACCGACACATCCACCCGAGTTCACACCCGGAATCCGATACACACAAGAGCGACACGATAAAATGAAGATCAACCCCGACGGATTCCTCACAGCCGAAGAAGTGAAGCTCGGCCATTTCGTTGTCAAAGCACAAGAAGCCGCCTTCGCATGGAACGAATCCGAGAAAGGCCAATTCAACACCGAGTATTTCCCACCCATTCACATTCCGACCGTTCCCCACACACCCTGGGCTCACAGGAACATCCCAGTCCCACCCGGCATCATGGCAGAAGTTATTCGCATTATCAAAGACAAGATAGCCGCCGGTACTTACGAATCCTCCAACTCCTCCTACCGATCCCGATGGTTTTGCGTCTTAAAGAAGGACGGACTCAGTCTCCGCATCGTCCACGACCTTCAACCACTCAATGCCGTCACAATCCGAGACACCGCCGTACCCCCTATGACCGACCAACTCGCAGAATCCTTTGGCGGTCACTCTTGTTATGGTTCCCTCGACCTCTTCGTATCATTTGACCAACGCCTCGTACATCCCGACTCCCGCGACTTCATGACGTTCCAGTCGCCTCTTGGCACACTCCGACTCACCCGCATCGCCATGGGTTACACCAACTCACCCCAAATCCTACACGGCGACACCACCTACATACTCCGCGACGAGATTCCCCACATCACCATTCCATTCGTCGACGACATCGCAGTCAAGGGCCCCCGTTCGAGATATGAATTGCCTGGGGGAGGATACGAGACGATACCCGAGAATCCGGGAATCCGACGCTTCATCTGGGAATATTTCCAAGGTCTCAACCGCATCCTACAGCGCTTCAGATACATAGGTGGTACATTCAACGGCACTAAAACCGAACTCTGCCGACCCACCGTCATCATCGTCGGACACAAGTGCACATACGAAGGCCGCGTTGTTGACGACTCCAGAATCCAGAAAATCCGCCACTGGCCCATACCCGAAAACGCCACCGATGTCCGGGCCTTCCTCGGCACCTGCGGACTCATGCGCATCTTCATCAAGGACTTCGCACAACACTCCAGACCTCTCGTCCAACTAACCCGGAAAGGAGTCCCTTTCGAATTCGAGACATCAGTACAAACCGCCATCGACTACCTCAAGAACGCGGTCATCACATCTTCGGCTTTACGCGGAATAGACTACGAAAGCGACTGGGAAGTCATCCTCGCTGTCGACTCATCCATCATCGGAGTCGGCTTTGTCTTGATGCAAATCCGCGACGACGGACGACGATATCCGAGCCGTTTTGGATCCATAGCCTGGTCAGAGCGCGAATCCCGATACTCACAAGCTAAGTTAGAGCTATACGGTCTATTCCGATCCCTCCGCTACTTTCGGATTTTCATCATTGGAGTCCGCAATCTCACTGTAGAGGTCGACGCCAAGTACATCAAAGGAATGCTCAACAATCCCGACATCCAGCCAAACGCGACAATCAACAGATGGATAGCCGGCATCCTCCTCTTCAACTTCAAGCTTGTCCACGTACCCGCCGCCAACCATTCCGCTGCAGACGGACTTTCCCGTCGCCAACGATCAGACCAAGACCCCCTCGAAACCGACGACTATGAAGATTGGATCGACCAGTCCTACGGCTTTTACATGCAAGTTGCAAACGGACGAACCACCAGACAAGGAGTCCGACAACTACTCACTTGCTCCAACTGCCAACAGCTCGACCTACCAAATCCGGACACGATGGTCGCAGCGGTCTACAACCAGAAAATATCCGACACCGACATACCCCGATCCGAGAAAGCCGTCCTTGCCGACAAACGTCTCATCGCAGTACAGAAGTTCTTGCAGGACATGGAACGACCTACGGACATGACTGACGACAAGTATAGGCAGTTTATCCGGTACGCCACTGAGTTCTTTGTCAGGGACAGCAAGCTCTGGCGCAAACATCGAGACGGAAAACACAAAATCGTCATATCTCCGACAAACCGCTACCGCCTCATCAAAGAAGCCCACGACGCTCTGGGCCACAAGGGCCTTTTCTCAGTACGAATCCGCCTACTCGACCGCTTTTGGTGGCCTTTCCTCGACGACGACATCAAGTGGTACATACAGTCCTGTCACCAGTGCCAAGTCCGACAAATGCGCTATCATCACATTCCCCCAACTGTCGCAACACCCGCCTCTCTATTCCGCAAAGCATACATCGACACTATGTTCATGCCACGCGCTGGCGGATTCCGATACATCATCCAAGCCCGCTGTTCTCTGTCGTCTTATCCGGAGTTTCGGACTTTACGGAGAGAAACCGGTCAAACCATTGGCGCGTTTATTTTTGAAGAAATCCTATGCCGCTGGGGCGCTCTCGAGGAAATCGTCACCGACAACTCAAAGCCGTTCATCGACGCGCTTGACTACCTTGCTACTAAATACGGAATCCGACATATCCGCATATCGCCCTACAACTCCCAAGCCAACGGTCCCGTCGAACGCAGACACCTAGATGTCCGGGAGGCCATCATGAAAACTTGTGAGGGAGACGAAACGAAATGGCACACAGTCGTAGCATCGGTCTTCTGGGCAGAACGAGTCACTACACACAAATCCCTCGGATATTCCTCATACTACATCGCCCACGGAGTTGAGCCCCTCTTCCCTTTCGACCTTTCCGAAGCCACATACATGGTACCGACACAAGACGCAATGTCCACGGCCGACCTCATCGCACTCCGCGCCCGACAGCTCCAAAAGCGACCTGAAGACCTCGAGCTTATCAAGCAAAGAGTCATGAAAGCACGCTTCGACTCAATCCGGCACTACGAGACAAAATTCGCTAACACCATCAAGACGTACAACTTCAAACCCGGAAATCTAGTCCTAATCCGAAACTCACGCATCGAGATGTCTCTAGACCGCAAAGCAAAGCCGCGTTGGTTTGGACCCATGGTCGTCGTATCCAAATCAAAAGGGAACTCCTACACCCTCGCCGAGCTCGACGGAGCCATCTCCAAAACCCGATATGCCGCCTTTCGTGTAATACCTTACTATCCCCGCCATAGTATTTCGATCACGCTTGACGACTTCCTCCAACAACCCGAACCCACAGAAACCGACACCTCAGACACGGACAGCAGTGACGACGACGAATCCGGCGACGAGTCCGAGAAAGAAGAATAACGGATGCGTCTCTTTCCTCTATTATTTTTATCTTATCACATTTTATCTGCATCTTATCTTATCAAAGCCACAGACACTCGTATATAGACTCAAACACGACTCTTATGATGCAAACAAATCCGACATAGCGGATAACGGACAACGGCTTACGCTGAAATCCACCCGCTCGGACTTAGCTGATCGAGTCTTTTCCTTTCGGTTTTCTTTTCTTTCCTTTTCTTTGATTGAACCCGTTTTCTTATCTTATCTTATCCTCACTATCCTCACTATCTTCGAGAGCACAAAAAAAAAAGAAAATATATTCAAAACGAAACAAAAAAAAAAAAAAAAAAAAAGTCCGCGCTGTACAAAAAAGAATTTATTTCGACCCGAGGAGCCGCGTAGAGATGACGTCGAGGCGGGAGAGGATGTGGACTTGGTTGTGCCGAATCCGGTTCAGCTGCTGCACGAACCAAATATGTTCGCGGTTTACCTGCGCCCCGAACTCCCCCAACTTTTCCGCGACCGTGAATATGTCCATGTCCATGGACCCGACCTGACCACGGACGAAGTCGATCTGCTCCGGCAAACCCGCATCGAAAGCCGGCCGGTCTCCTGCATCGATTAAGCTCCCACCCTCTCCGTCTGACGACTCCCAGTGTTCCGACAACATCCGCTGACTCGTCGACGGCCGACTAGGCGAAAGCCGGGGCTTCTTGGTGCTGACGACCTTGGCTGGAAGCTTGCGCTTTGTCGGTCTAGTCGGACTCCTCGCGCGTTTCTTCCCCTTGTGATCAACCTTGCGTCCCGCGCTTGCTGCAGCCGTCTTCGTCGACAAGGTGCACCTTTTCTTCATCCCCTTACACCGGTCGCACGCGTATCCCTCGATTCCTCGGCACGCGGTACCCGCGGTGTTGCAAGAGTCACACTGGAAAATCCGAAACGGCCGCATTAGCTGCGCCGGTTAATCCGAAAAGCCTTAGAAGGCGAAGACGTTTACTTACCCGAATCTCGTGCTCCACCGCCTCCCCTTTGTCCCTCGACTTTCCTTTCGGCGCCTCAAACTCCTCGGTACCGGCTCGGAACCCCTTGGGTACGTCCTCGTCCTCGTCGGAATCCATCGCCGAATTCGTCCTTGTTTGCCGGTACTCCATACCTAGGCCCCATCCACCCACCTCTACGCCCTTAGCCGGAGATGGCAACCTGCTGCCTAGTCCATCGAAGGCCGGCCCCGAGTACGGCCCCTTCATACGAGCCTCCTCCCGTTCCCTCGCCTTCCGGGCCCGCGTCTCCTCTTCCATCAGCTTCCAGTGCTCCTCCTCCCTCGCCTTTCGAACTCGCTCTTCCTCCTCCCTCCTCGCGGATTCCTCCTCCCGTAGCCTCCGGACCCGCTCTTCTTCCTCCCTTCTCGCAGACTCCTCCTGCTGTCTCCTCACTTCCTCCGCCCGCTGTCTCTCCTCCTCCTCGAGCCTCTTCTGCGCTGCCTGTTCCACCTCTCTCCGCTTAAACTCCGCCCTATTTGCTAGCCACTTCTCTACCTCAGCTATCTGCTCCGCGGCCGCACCAAGGATCGGTGGCTGCACCACGGGATCGACCCCGGCCTCCCTCAGCTCGGTTACTACGGCCCGTAGGTTCCTCTAAAAAAAGTGGTGTGGCGCAGCCAGGTTAGAAAGCCGACAAGATGCGAACGAGAAAACTTACCACGGCTCGTCGGTATTGGATGAGCCACGCCGCGGTGTCGTCCTCATAGCCGTCCCGGATTAGATCCACAGTCGCCAAGCCGAGTCTCCGGAGATCTGTCACGGCCGCAGTAAGCTCCTCGCGCATGTCAGCACGGAGCGCGTCTTGGAAGGCGAGAAAGTCGTTAGACGAGGTCGAGGGAGAAGACATGGTAGTACGGTGTTGGGAGTAAAGTGGGAAGAAGAACGACGTTGCTAAGCGCCGCGGTGGAGCCATTGAAAATTTTCGTATTTGCCTCTGTTTATCCGCCCACGTGACTTTGGTTCGAAATTTTCGACAAGTCCAGCCCAGCACCGGCCATACGGCTTCCGGATTCGCACGAAATCCCTCCCGCTTACGCACGGCTTTCACGTGGATCAATGAGACGATTCGAACCCGACGGTCGACCAGGGATGGTCTCTATTAGAACTCCCGGGGAGATGTAGAGGGTACAACCTCTGTGGCCACGGAATACCATCAAAAGACGCACTTTACTACTCGTCCACGAACCCGTCCATCACTCCATCCTAATCCGGCGCACTCTATCCTAAAACCGACAACAATCACACGTCAATTCCGGACAAGTCCGCACTCAAACCCGGACCCGAATCCCGAGCCCCTCTCTTACCGATCACAATGGCACCAATATACGTCGGAACCCTCTGCCCTCGGAACCCTCTACCCTCCAAGTCCGATCCAAAACCCGACCACTCCCGCAGTAGTATAAAGAGGACTCCCGCATACCCGTAATAAGTAGATACCTAGAACCCCAGAATCGATCCCTCGTAGTTCCCTTAGACTTGTACTTCCCATATCCACAATCACAAATCCTTAACCTCTTATATCGTTTCCCGTCGTTCCCGCCTCGTCTCCTCACCGTTACGTTCACCGAGTTGAAACCCGACGTCGGATTACGTCGGATAACTCCGGACTTCACCGGAAACTATCCCTTTATCTCTATTTACCCTCGGATTTCTATCCTCTTTGACTAGTCAATACTGACGACGCCCTTGTCACTATTACGCTGACCTCTATCTAGTATCCCTTTCGGAGCTAGACCTGAACTACGCATCACAGCGGGATCGGGATGGAAAGGTGAACATGATGCTTCATCATTGGAGGCAGGGGAAAAGGTGAATCACTGAATGGGGAAGAACCATGATGGGGGTGATGCAATGAACACTGGTAATCATACATCAGTGACTGTGGTTCCTGCAGTACGATAAGCAAGGGTGCTTCATATAACCCTTCTTGGCTACAGGGGACTGGATGACTGGGATGTCGACTAGGTGTGGTTATTCTCGACCAGTGGACTGGTACACAAAGGTGATGAAACATGTCGGAATGCAAGTCTTTGTGGAGCATCAAGGGAACTTGTCATACATGCGAGTTCGGGTTGTTAGCTGAGCACCGGCGGTCAGCTGATGAGAAGAAAGCGAATGAATGTGGAGGTGACATGTGAAGAAGAACAAGATGGTCGGCCAAGGTAGGTCAAAGGAGTCATCGGTTGCCGGCAACTATGACGGATCCGATGTCTGAGTCATTGTGGGGAGGTTGTGTTATCCGAATATAGGTTGCATAGATATAGACGCCCACAAGGGTGGAGATGCCAATAGAACATATGACAATCGTGGCGATGAGCTGGGCGTCAAAGGTAACCATGAGGATCGGGATGACGTGTCGGTCTTCTTCAAAATAGGAAAGTCGATCAGTCATCAGGCACAAGGCTATTCATTCGTCTGTGACAGGCACAAGGAACCATGTCGGTGAATTGTGAAGGAACAATAACAATGTCATGAGCATATGGGTGTGGACATATGATCGGTCGGCGGAGAACCAGAGCATTCCAATTGCTGGGTATGATCGGTGGTTGGGTCATGGAGTATTCTTGTCTCCAGGTATGCACACCGGTCATGGGTTGTGACAAGAATGGAATGGTCAAGTTCGGATTGTATTGTCTTCAGGTTCCTTCAGCTTCTGGTTGTGCATGAATGGTTATGCACCGTCAAGTCATCCAATGAGGACATGGGGTCAACCCGAGAGTTCGGTAACAAGGTATCGTCCAATCAGAGCGTGGGACTTGGCACATCTTCGTGGGAATGTATGGGTGTCACGTGCTGTCAAAGCAAAAGACAGGGGGAAAAAGGTGAAAATCGTAACAATACCCCCCTTTCAAGATTTGCGTCCGCGCGAATAAGCAAAAGAACAAGGAAGAGAACATAGGGACAATGAAACATCATCAAGAGGGTTCCATGTCATAACAGCGCACGTTTAACGTCATACCGGACGTCGTAGACCATTGTCATGTGCAATATACATGACAACAATCAAATCCATGATTATTGGGGGTCAAGATCCAACAAAGAGGATGGGGCAACTGATTCGAACAGTTAATCGTCATAGATTAAAGTCATTCCAGACTACAGCGGGGGTTGAGGATCGATTTCAAGTTATACTTTCGATATTCGGGGGTTCCATCGGTTACGTTCGAGTTATACTGATAACCACAGGTCGGTAAGGGTGGTGGGGGTGGGGAGAATCACTGAAAACCTTCCACGAAGGGTTTCAACTGGGTCCAGGTCATTCATGATGCAGAGATCTCCACATCAAACAGCATCAGCAAACATATGCATCAGCTTCAGAAGTTTTACATCGTTACGGATGGTTCTTCTAGTTTATTGTCTATTCAGACATCGGGGTCCAAAGGGGTTGGTTTTGGAGGATCAGAAGTTTTACATCATTACGGATGTATGGGTTTCTAGAGGTGATGGGATTTCGGATTCAAGAGGTTCGTAGATTACAGTCATTTCAGACTTTTGGTTTGGCTAGTTTTATATCATTCTGGATATTTGAGCATGGGCCAGTGTTTGTCGACTTAGCGTGGATTCCTTGCATTTGAATAATGCCTGAGGTTTCTTCATATTCCATGAATGCGACAGGTTCTAGTTTATAGCGTCATTTCGGACAATCGAGGTCAAGAGGGAGTTTGAGGGTTATGGATTCTTCGGCTGCGTTCAAGTGATACTAACAGCATCAGGTGTCAGAGAGGGATATCTGGGTTCGGTTGATGTCATAACAGACATCAGGTACTTCGTAGTTTTATAACATTCCGGTTATTGGGTCGGGGTTGAGGATTCAGGAGGATCGACATCCAGGTTTGGGTTCCATGTGCTGGCATTGTCAAGAGTACAACTCAGAACAATCACAGCAACTGTGGACAAGTCATTGAGGATGGGGTCAGCAATTGGGGTGGGTGTTCATGTCCATCTTCAGTTTGATGTCATGCAAGACATCAGGGGTTTCGAAGTTTTATAACATTTCGGTTATCTGGTCATGACAAAGGACTTGGAATGATCACAGTCCTGAGTCAGGGGTGTTTCTAGTTTCATGTCATTCCGGACATTCGAAGTTTTAAGCTCTTCAGCTTGTCTAGTTTTATATCGTTCCGGATATCGGTCTTGTTGACTGATCGTGGATTTCCTACACTCAAGTGGTGTGCGAGATTTCTTCATATGCCATGAATGCAACGGGGTCATGTTTCGGCAGGAGGGATGTCTGGGGTTCCGGGATGGATGACTAGTTTTGTGTCATTACGGACATCCAGAGTAGTCATGATAGTTTATTGTCATTACAGACATTCAGGGGAATCGTCATCATAGTTTATCGTCATTGCGGACACTCGGGATGTGGATCAGTGTTTTGAGGTTGTAGGATTTCGGTTCCATCAACTGCGTTCAAGTTATACTAACAGTTTCCGGATAGAGATGTGGTGGATATCCAGATATTGCCAATTTCAAGTTATACTCTTGACAAAGAGTCTGGGAGAGGAGAGGGTTTCGGGATTCATCGGCTGGTTTCAAGTTATACTAACAGCATCTGAAGGGTAAAAAATATTGAGGGGTGGGATGTTGGAGGACTGCCAATTTCAAGTTATACTCTTGGCAATGAGGATTTCGAAGGGGGAAAGGGAGGGGGTTCATTCGTTCTGTCGTTTGTTCTGATGCAAACTGCTATATAAGTCAGTAGCACATGAGGTTCATCATAGCAATGAGAACAAGGTGGTTGGTTTGTACAGTGTCCTTCTGTTTTAAGTTTGGATGTCAACAGACATCAGGTTCTTTTAACGGCTTATAGCGATCGTGCATGCGTTCTCTGGGTCTTGCTTTGTCATACGGTTGGCTCCGTATCCAGGAATCAGGACTTTCGAGTTCATTGGAGCAGGAATCCTGCTTCGGGTTCGTACTAGTTTAACAAGTCATTTCGGACCATCGATTTTTTTAGTTACAGTTTAATGTCGTGCAGGACATCCAATGGAGTTTGAGGAGGAAGGAGGAGGAAGGAAGAGGACCTGTTGTTCTTCCTATTCTTTACTCCATCAGCTACACATCTCAGGCCCCTCCGAATCATCACAAGTCCCATGGTACCATCATCAGGACTTCCTCCTGGAAGTCTGTGAGGAGGATAAGGCAGGACCTGTTCTGTGTGGTGAATGAATGGGATAAAGAATTTACAAGAACACTTGAGATCCTATCCTGATGTCTCTTCATTTATGACCATACAACACAAGATCACAACCTTTCTTGTACAACTTCATCTTCCAAGACCAATAATTGATGTCCTTCCTTCTTGTCTTTTCTATCCGACCATATGTTGCATTGAGCAATGCAGAACGACGATGATTCGACATTTTCTCCCCATGGGGATAATGGGTACGATCATCTTTCTTGGTAGAGTTATCTGAATGGTCTACTTGGTTGGGTTTCTTTCTGTATTGGAGAGGGACAAGTGGTGATTGGCCAGGTGGATGACTTTTGCGATCTTGAGGTGGTGAAAGTAACCAGTTTCGGAATTTATTGTCCATTTCGATTTCCCATATACTGGGCAATTCTTGCGGTGGTTGGGGGTGGATTGGAAGATTGGCCATATATGTGTCAAAGTCGTTTTCTGGGATTGGATATTCGACACCTCGTATATTGAGAGAGTTATATTTCATTTCATCGTTTATATCGAGTTCGGATTCGTTGTACATCACTGTTGAGGTTGAGGATAGGGAATTCACCCACAAAAAGAAGTCTTTGTCCATCTTGTCATCATATATGAGAGGACGAGCTGTTGATTTTGGAACATCGGGGATGTCTGGTACGCAGTTCATATATTTGTCAAGATCATCGGGGGTAGGGCATTTGACACCATAGATATCGAGTAGATTGTGTTTCTCGGTCATCGATAGTTGGGGTTCATTGTCTGTCATTGTCGGTATTGAGGATGTGGACGGTGCCGGGGATGATAGACAATACGTGTGTCTCGATGGTTTCGTGGAAGTGGAGGAAGACGAGGAGCTGGGATACGTACAACAAGACGATGATATGGAAGCTCGATATATAGGAGGTGATTGAGATGTTCAATGAGGATCAGGATGCGTCGATTTCTTTGTTCCGTGGGTCGTAATCTGTTCTGCAATCGATGAAGTTCTCGTAGCACTGGAGTTATGAACTCTTGAGTGATAAAGAGCTGAGGGATACGTGGGTCACTCCAGCTAATGTATTCAACCCAGTTGTCAGGCCTGTCAAGGACAACCCAAGCGTATGGGTCGTGCCACCAACGCCGGTCGGGCCAAGGATATGGGTGGTCTGGGGCACAGAAGTTGGCCAGTGTGGAGAACTGAGTGGTACTGACAAGTGGCGTTATAGATAAAAAAGTCTTCTTTGAGCTTCGTTCGTCCACGTGAGCAGAGATTCCATATTCAGATTAGATCCCCTGGTCTCGACCTCAATAGATTCCTATTTAGTTCCAAATTTGGTTGACATCCTCGTGTACACGATCGGGATGCGGATTTCTTAGAAAAAAGGGTGGCACGCGGGATGTCACATGAGATGCCGATGATTTGTCATCTATATTTGATGGATTCCCAAGGAACAATTCCATATATGCATGATCGAGTCCTTGTTCGGTTCCGGGTCGATCGGGTCCTTGTTCGGTTCCAGCCTCCATTCAATTCTGGCATTCTTTTAATTCCGGGTTCTACTTTCATCCCCACACGTGGTCAGAATTCCAAACTGTGGGAAAAGGAAGGCGATGTGTAGAATGTCTTAGGAGACAAGGGAAGATCGTCCATTTATGGTCATATACATGTCTGAGTGACTTCAAACAATGTAATTTGTCAATTCCTGTATGGCAACAGGATTCTAATAAGCTTAATAGCCACAATAAGGAGGGTCCCCGTTCTTCTGTCTCTCAGAGCAGAGTACTAGGATCAACCACTTCTCCTTAATTGACTAATAAGTCATTCCTTTTCTGCAAATCGAATATTTCGGGGTTCGGGCATGTGTACTGGCTTTCTCGGGGCTTTCCACACTTGAGATGTTTGAGAGGGGTGAGGGAGGGCGGTTCAGTGAGTCCATTCGATTCGATTTGACAGAAGGGAGAGGTCAGAATATGTCTGGAACATCCAAAACATATTTAATTCAGGGGGACTACTATTGTAGCATCGTTGGTTTGTCAAGCAGTGTCCTTCTGCTTCAGGTATTGCATTGGATAAACCAATTACAACATCGATTGCTTGTAGCAGTGGTCCCATGAGGTTGGGTGTCAGGTGAGACTTGTCATTGTACAACAAGTACAAGTCTCAGTCATTCGTAATTTGGATCATTGGCAGGACGGCCAGTTCGTGTGGTGACGTTAGTCAAGGATTAACATTGGTCCATTCGGATTCGGGTTCGGTCTGTGCAGGCTTTGTCTTGGATAAACCAATGACAAACGCAGTAACTGCAGTCAGAGTCGGGGGCTTGCGCATGTATTGTCCAAGACTCAGTCTCAGAGAATCACAGGTAATGCGGTCAAGCTTCTTCATCAAGAGTTGGTCATTGGGGGAGTTGGGAAACGTTTAGTCTTTTGTTATGGATCGCTAGATCAGCGGGCTCCAGCAACAACCAACTAAAAGTCGAGATCAGACCAGAGGAAACTCAAGAAGGATGGTGTATTCATGGTCTACCACTACTATACAGCAAGTAGCAGTCTGGGGGAGGGAGAGAGTCTAGGAAAGCGAACCAGGGAGAGAAAACCAGACTAAACGTGAGGAAAGGGAAGGGAAAAAGAGGAACAGTTCGAAGATGAAGGTTTAAATACAAAGAAGTTAGGGAAATGCCATGAAAGACAGACTACCGGGTCTGTAGGTACAAATCGAGAGAGATGTAAGAACAATAAAGCTGTCCTGAGGATACAGCATTTCCACCAGTGTTTCAAGGAGTGATTGCAAGGAAATGGTTCGGAGCAATCAAGGGTCCAGACCCTGCGCCTCATGGTTGCCTCATGGCAAGGAGGTGGAACAATCCATGAGTGGATGTGTCAGTGAGCACATGATGAACATGAGGCGGCCATGTGGATGTCATGTGGCTGAGTTCCTAGTTTGGGAATGATGAGATTGGTTCGTCTTCCTGATGGTTTGCATTGGCAGTGGATGCCTGGCCAATAGCAGCATACGACTATGAATATGTGTATGCGGGATCGGGATGGAAAGGTGAACATGATGCTTCATCATTGGAGGCAGGGGAGAAGGTGAATCACTGAATGGGGAAGAACCATGATGGGGGTGATGCAATGAACACTGGTAATCATACACCAGTGACTGTGGTTCCTGCAGTACGATAAGCAAGGGTGCTTCATATAACCCTTCTTGGCTACAGGGTACTGGATGACTGGGATGTCGACTAGGTGTGGTTATTCTCGACCAGTGGACTGGTACACAAAGGTGATGAAACATGTCGGAATGCAAGTCTTTGTGGAGCATCAAGGGAACTTGTCATACATGCGAGTTCGGGTTGTTAGCTGAGCACTGGCGGTCAGCTGATGAGAAGAAAGCGAATGAATGTGGAGGTGACATGTGAAGAAGAACAAGATGGTCGGCCAAGGTAGGTCAAAGGAGTCATCGGTTGCCGGCAACTATGACGGATCCGATGTCTGAGTCATTGTGGGGAGGTTGTGTTATCCGAATATAGGTTGCATAGATATAGACGCCCACAAGGGTGGAGATGCCAATAGAACATATGACAATCGTGGCGATGAGCTGGGCGTCAAAGGTAACCATGAGGATCAGGATGACGTGTCGGTCTTCTTCAAAATAGGAAAGTCGATCGGTCATCAGGCACAAGGCTATTCATTCGTCTGTGACAGGCACAAGGAACCATGTCGGTGAATTGTGAAGGAACAATAACAATGTCATGAGCATATGGGTGTGGACATATGATCGGTCGGCGGAGAACCAGAGTATTCCGATTGCTGGGTATGATCGGTGGTTGGGTCATGGAGTATTCTTGTCTCCGGGTATGCACACCGGTCATGGGTTGTGACAAGAATGGAATGGTCAAGTTCGGATTGTATTGTCTTCAGGTTCCTTCAGCTTCTGGTTGTGCATGAATGGTTATGCACCGTCAAGTCATCCAATGAGGACATGGGGTCAACCCGAGAGTTCGGTAACAAGGTATCGTCCAATCAGAGCGTGGGACTTGGCACATCTTCGTGGGAATGTATGGGTGTCATGTGCTGTCAAAGCAAAAGACAGGGGCAAAAAGGTGAAAATCGTAACACAAGTAGGCGCAGTTTGCATAAATAAATACAGGTGTCTCTTTCTATTCTCAATTCCAAACCACCTCTAGAATGAATGGTGATAAGCACTCCACACCTTCCCAAACCAAACTTTCGACTCTCACCTTTGATACCCAATCACCTACTACACCCGATCGCAATGATTTCACTCCCCTTTTCTCGTCTGGTCCCTACATTCCAGGAAATCAATTGGAGTATTTCGAGCTCCACGGTTATCCGTCAAGTCCTAGCCCAAATATGAGCAATTTGGAAGGGAGGCATCGCAATGTGCGACATCCTCTGCTTTGGGGTTCTAATCCACTAACTTTTGCGCAGTCCGAGGTATCCACACGCCCGAAGGCAAGCTTACTTGATCGTACGCCTGCCAGTGGCAAAGGGCGTTCCGACAAGGAATGTAATCCATCGGAATCATCGAAGCCATCCAAACGACCTCGTAGAAGTTACAATCTGAAACCCATAGGGGGCATGTGGCAGGAAGAGTTCCATCGCCGTCTGATTTTCGAAAAGCGAATGTTGGAGCTCACTCTGCAGAGTGCACAGATGATCCGGGCAATCCGGCGAGACATTGTTCGGGAACGTCACCGTGGACTCTACTTTTTGTAAGGGTTGTGCTTGGTTCATTTATATATATGCGAAATTTATCTTTTTATATGTAAAACCTTCGAAAACCGTCAGACATTTTCTTCTTGACACCCATCGATACCTATTATTTGGTCAGCACCCTCCCCCGAAGTCTTCTCTGCCTCCCCGCCAGGAAACGGTGGATCTACGTGAAGTGGTTTCACCTGTACAGCTTCGTCTGCGGCTCTTTCAAGTTCTCAGCGTCGATCAATATTATCACCACTGCAGCTATACTTAACCCTTCGCAGACAGAACAAGCGATAACATTGTTATGAAGTTTTCGCCCAGCCTTATTGGCGTTCGGGCATCGACTCCACATTCAAAACTCGTGCTGCCTCTGAGATCCAACGTCTAATCGAGTTGCAGGAGGGAGCTCAGACCGCTAAGAAGGATATAATTGCTCGGGATAACCGTTTGCAAGATGCTCGGAAATTTTGGATTCTTATATGGAAGGGTCTCAAAGAATTGGAAGATATCCGACGACAGCTTGGCGAGACGATGGAAACTCAGAGATGGAGGCAACAATCGAGTCGTAGCAGAACCCCATTAACACCCGAGAACCCTACTGTGTTTCAGTTTCCCCCCCAGCGGATTTGATGAATCAACTGGACGCTATCCGTGGAAAGTTCTTGGACGACATTGAAGCGCCATTATCATCAATGTTGTCATCCTTAGAGACTTCGTTGAACGATTGGCTGGTGCAGAGCTTCAAGGGATTGACAGGCTTGTTAGAGAGCGTTCGGCAGATGAGTCGGCTTCTCGAAGCGGTCCAGAGACAGGCGGAGGTGATGAGTAGCATTTGAAGCGAGCTGGAAGAATTCCGATTCCGCATCGAACACTCAAGAATACAATTTGACACTGCCATACAACAAGTACCACACCCTAATGTCGCCCCCCAGGAATCGGTGAGCCTGGACTCTTGATGACGCTGTTCGTAGCGACTCCAATTCGTACGCTATAACCCTTTCAGGTGCGTTGCAAAGCCTCCACCAGAAAGGGAACCATCATGATCTTCATTTGGCTTGTTTTGCTAAAGAGGTGGATGACCTCCTCACTTGTACTGTCGACGATATCAATCTCGCTGCCCGGGAACTCGTCACTAATATGGGTGCGCTATCCACTGCCATAGAAAACGGCAATGTGGTGGAGCTGCTTCGGTCATTACTGCAAGATTTCGAGGATTCTACTCAAGCACATCAGACGCACATATTGAGATCATTTTCTCTGATCCATCACCACCCCAACCCCGCACCTGGTTCTCGTGACTCGGCAGTGCATGAGGTCATATATCTTGCCCGTGTGGTGGAAAACCCTCCACCTATTTGAGAATGGGTTTTGGCAGTACCCGTCTGTCGTCTCGGTAACCCCGGGTTTTCTGGGACGCATCTGCGAGGGCCATCGTAGTTCTCTACTTCGTGTATGCCAGGTGGACGTCAATTGATGCCGTCGTCCCATCCACAAGGTAATTGAGGGGCTACGAGGCATGACATGGCAGCAGTGGTGGTGGTGCCTCATTGTGTGTCGTGCACATGTATGTGCTGGTACCATCTCGTCAGCAATAATGAGTAGTTGGAAGTCATGGGCACGCACCTGGAGGCCGAGTGGTGGGCGCACCACCTACCTGTCCAATCCCTGCTCCATTCTACTCTCATTCAGGGTGGCGGTGTTCGTCATTGGATCATCGCTGGTAATAACTGCTTTGCAGCTGTACTTGTTATTCTTCACTCAGCCTCCTGTTTTTCAAAACTTTGAAACCATGGTACTTCACAAAATGTTTATTATAATGACCTATTTTGTATGGCCAAGGTTCTACAAGGCTGTGAAAACGCGGTACTTCACAGGACTACCTACATGTTTATCATAATGACCTATTTTGTAAGGCCAAGTTTCTACAAGACTGTGAAAACATGGTATTTCACAGGAATAATTACCTGTCTATCATAATGGCCTATTTTGTATGGTCAAGGTTCCACAAGACTGTGAAAGCATGGTATTTCACAGGAATAATTACCTGTCTATCATAATGGCCTATTTTGTATGGTCAAGGTTCCACAAGACTGTGAAAGCATGGTATTTCACAGGAATAATTACATGTTTATCATAATGGCTTATATTAAATGACCAAGGTCACCGCTCGCACAGGACTATTTTGCAGTGTGCAAAACCTTATGTAAAATGATAAGTAGGCTGTCATAATTTCAGAAAGATTTTGCATGGTTGCAAAGTCTAAGGGAAGGTTAAGGTATTGCAATGTGCAAAATTGAATAGAAATATTGGATTTTCTTTGCATTTTGCAAACTTGAGAAACCAGCCTAATTGTTTCTTTTTGTATGAGATTTTGCAAGAATGTCTCAAAAAGGCGAAATCTAACCAAATTTTAAAATGTTGCAAGCCTAAATGGCTGATAACAGTAATGCAACACTTATAACTTTAGTCAGATTTTGCTTTTTGAGACATCCTTGCAAAATCTCATACAAAAAGAAACAATTAGGCTGGCTTTTCAAGTTTGCAAAATGCAAAGGAAAACTAATATTTCTATTCAATTTTGCATATTGCAATACCAAGGGTTTCCCTGAGATTTTGCAACCATGCAAAATCTTTTCGAAATTATAACAGTTTACTTATCATTTTACATAAGATTTTGCAGTCTGCAAAATAGTCCTGTGCGAGCAGTGGGTTTCACCATGACTGTGAAAGCATGGTATTTCAGAGGAATAATTTGGAGAATATGGTAACCTCTTATATACAGCAACCAATTTTCAGCAAATCTGAGTGCTAATGATCAACTATCACAAGAATTACATTGTACTTGAATCATTTATTTGGCTAGGTAACAGCTTGAAAGTCTGCTTGTAAATTATCAACTCCGCCTGGATATTTCAGCACCTCCCTGATTTCCTGATGTCGGAGTTGTATTTGGATCATCAGGATATAACATTCCTCCACCGGAAAAGAATGGCACGCCATCGTTGGCGAGGCCCACAAGGACGTTGGGATCGTCCAACGACATGAGCCTAAACGCAGATGAGAGGCCTTCGGGAGCTGCTAGTGAAGGTGGACGATCGTTTATGTGAGATGAATGGCTCTGTGATTGCAAAATGGGAGAATAGTTTGCTCGAGGTTGTAGGGCAACGAGTGCTGAGGTGCTGAGGGAACCTCTAAAGGACTGTGTACAGTTGACGATGCTGCCGAGGAGGGATGGGAGCCATCACGACTAAGTTCATGGGAGCCTCGTCGAATATGGCCATGAGCTAGATTGATTCCTCGGTTCCACCATTCATGATATCCAGTGAAAAATGATAGCCAGAGATCATCCGGCGCCATGAAAATACGAGTTGAGCATTCTCATCCAAGAAATATCTAGCAGTAGTACAAGTAGCATTGTGGTTGTTGCTTGGAATTGCGTTGAATGGGTATTGCTTGAGTGTCACCGTGATGGGCATCGGGAAAGTTGAACTTTTGATAATAGAGACTCTCTGGCACGAAATGCACGCCCAAAGAGATGGATCGAGGATGGTGTAGTCCTGTCCTGGAATTGATATTCGAGAAGACGAAGATGGCCTCAGATTATGACCGGGACCTATTTAGAACACAACGGGGTTGACACAACGCACAGCAAACCAGAAAGACACCGATTACCCAGTCCAGCGTGTTTGTCTGTCCCTTGCAAGAAGCAGCCGCCTTCCACCGAAAACAAGGTTAAGTACTACCGTTACAGCCAGGTTCACCGTTCACCGTTCACTTCACTTGATCAGTCTCAGGCTACTGAGCCACAGCCGTGGATGTTGAGGAGTTAATTTGGAGAGATGGAGTCCCTCCCAGGCCAGGTTGACGACTCTGAGAACCACTGGTGGGTGTAGCTCCAATATCGTGCTGGGGTGCATTGCCCCTTCTACGAGCGCTCGAGCGGCACAGCATTTGCTTTCAATTGAACCTGTCATTCAGTCTTGTTCAAAGAAAAGAAGAGCATGCGTCGTGGTACATAGGAGATGGAAGTAATGCTAGAAACATAAACATGATCCAACGAACAATTATGCAAAACGACCAGTGGTGTAAAATGCTGTATTGAAACAGTCAAGGAAAAACCTCTTCTTCAAAACCTCCGAACTCCACCTACCAACCCCTCTATCGAATGATGCTCCAGATCGTTCCTCGCCTTTAAAATAGACGCATGCATCTCCTTCATCGCATTCCCAAGCTTCACCCCAAACCGACTCAGTATGTCCCGCTGCCACGCATCGTACTTGGCGTTCACTCGCGCCTGCACCTGCTCATAGTCAATCACGCACACCCCAAACGACTTCTGTGTATCCGATGTGTCGAATGTTGATCGTGCCTTTTTTATCTCTGTTAGCAGCTGCTGCCAGTGTGCCAGCGAATCACCAAGGCGGTTAAACACGTATTCGGCTTCGAGGTCCCATAAGGATTGGAATTGCAACCATTTCCCGACGTAGTCCTTGAGCTGTTGGACCTTAATCTCGATCAACGAAAATGGTCGTTCGAGGGTGTTGTCGGAGAAGCGTGTTAACTGCATCATGTTCAGATATTAGCTCAAACTGTGGCTTATCGGATGTGTGAACAGAACACGCACAAGAGTGATGTATGTTGTTTCCAACATCGACGCCCCTTGCATCTGCAGTCCAATTTCATAACGAGAACTTTGTATCCGCCGCAAACGACAAACAACACCTAAACAACCACTCGGCTGAATTCCAATTAGCGAGAATACAAATACAACAGCTTACCAAGCCAATCATGTAGCTGCCGTATCCACGTTGAGCGTGCATATTCTATTGGTGGATCAAGGAAGATGACTTGGTTTTGTATCCGGATTTCATGCACAATCGATTTGAGGGTCATGTTGCCTTCCAGGAACTAAAGATTCTAACCGTAAGGACAACGTACAAATAAATCTTTCCGCCTTACCTTCTCTTCCTTGACACGCTTTTCCCCACGTCGCTTGTTAGTGATATCCCGAAGTGGTAACGGGTCCCGTCGGGTGTCACCGTCATCTGTTCGATCAAACTCGGCGCACCATACCTGGATAATATGGGTGAGTCGCTGAAGAAGAATGCCTTCGATCCGTGTATCAAGATCAGCAACCCAATGCTCAAGGTTTGCATATCCTTCCAAGTTCAGACGATCAATCTACAGGGAAAGAAGATCAAAAGTGAGCGTTAGAGGCAGGAACTCGAGAAGCCAATGTACTGCAGCTTGAATCTTGCCCAATAGCTCCGAAAATGCTTCGGTTGTGTATGGACATGTTGAGAGGTCTTCAACAGCTCGAGAGATATCTTTGTATAGGTCGATCACGCTGTTTGTTTTGTCCTGTATTTGGAATGAGCAAGAGGTACGAGCTACGTGGGCTGGTGGTAATTACCTGCAAAACCGAGACAACACTAGCGAATTCTCGGACAAATTGGACACGCCGGTCGTCACGACCGTCAGCACTTGAGACGTATCGGGCAGCATCATACTGATTAACGAAATAGTCCCATCGAATGTTCATGCCTAAAGATACTCACTGATCAGAGTGGATTTCTCACGAGACAGGGTTGCTGACCTTTGCTAATCATCCGCTGCGATTCATTCCGGTACTCTGCAACCAACGGCTCGATGCCCTTATTGTGTTCCACTAGATCCAGCGTCTGTCCGTATGTCCGGACTGTCTCCATGAGACTGACGGCATGCGGATATACCCTCTTCGCATCCTTGGCCATATTCGTGATCGCATGTGGAACTTGGAAATTCAACCAGAGCAGGTTCCTAACTTCCTTGAAGAGCGTGATGATCTGCGGATCAAAATTCACTGCTAACTGAAAGCCCCCGCCCCGCAATCGGACGATTTCAAATAATCGGCCATTGACTCCCATATCTCGGCGATTGATGTCGTGGAGCCAAGCATCGTATACAGGCCGCGTATCGAGCTTCTTCCTAAAAGCACCGCTTTCCGACTGTAGCTTTTGACCCTCCGCATAAAGTTCCCATCCCTTTCCCAAGACATCTTCCACCCGTTTCATATATGTCAAAAGCTGCCGCTCAATCTGCCGTGCCCAAATGATTGCGCCCGCTATTGGTGGTAAGTCACGCATTTGAGACATATGATACGCTTCCGAGAATCGATATTGAGTTTTGAACTACACCACATTCACAAAAGTAAGTCCAGTTTCGTCAGTTGGTTAGGAACTTGGGATTTACCTTGTCATGCAGACGCTTGATATCTTCCTTGACGGAATCGATAAGCTGTGTCTGGTATTCTTGTATGGCTCCTCGGATCTGGGAAAGTCAGGACGCATAATGATTGATATTTGGGAGGGAGACAAACCTTTGGGCGGACGAATAAGGCATTGAATTTCGAAAACACTCGGAACATCTCATTAGCGTTTCGCGCTGTCCCAAGTCTGTCACGCAGTCGTGCAATAATCTGATTCTCAACTCGGGCCACCCGTTCGTTGTAAGCATTTTCAGCTGCCACCCAGATCTCGGTTCCCTCTGGGTTGGATATTGTTACCAGCTTCACAACAACAAACAACGCTCGTTCAGAACTCACCAACAGAGACGTCCAAGACGTCAATCCGTTTTACAACCTCGTAAGCTTCCTTCACCTCCTCTTCCATATCCATCCCACCCACTTCTTTGCCAACACTCCCAAGCCCTCTCGTGGGCCCCGTCATGACAGAAAGCTGTTCGTGCTGTTTCCGCCAATCTCTCAGATACCGCGTCCTTTCCTGTAGCTTGGCATGGGCAGGGATGACTTTAATTGGAATAAATTTCTCGGACCGCTTCCTGGTCACTTCACGGGCAACATTTGTGAACTCTTTGATTAAATCGTCCCAGGTGCGGAAAATATTCATCGTTTGCGAGAGTAGGCGATCAAATGTTTCGTATGGTGTATAGGGAAGTCGTTGTGAAGTTAAGATCCGGAGGAGTTGGTCGTTAAAGTCGCGGGAAATGGCTTCCACTAGGGGCAGGGCACGCCGGATGGGATATGGTGAGAGCTTTAGTTTACGATTAATATGTCCAAAGATTAGAACGAGGGATTCCTGGATTTTGTCTAGATCCGTGGCGGAGAGTAATTCATTGAGTGGGAAATCTTTCATCAGTTGATTATATTTATGCACTTGAGGGAGACATGAGCCAACGAGATAGATAATCTACGGTAATGTTGACGCACCAAGGTCTGCAGCATCCTTCAGACCGGTGTCCGCAATGAAACTGACCGTAGCGCGAAACCGTTTTGCGTTCCTTAGGCAATCCATAACCATGTTAACCTCTTCGCTTCTTAATTGTGCTTCGATCCCTTCGAGTGCCCTCTCCAGACTGAGCCAAAAGTTAATTTCCTGCGAGGCCGTTCCAGACGCAACGTCCCTGGTCAGCTTCGTGACAGCTTGGATAGATTTGATCCACGAATTAACGTGTCCGTGAAGTGAATTCAGAAAAGAGCTATCGTTTAGTAGTTTTGGTGGGATATGAGAGATATTTGGGCGTGTGGCGGATGCTTGGGCCTATTTATGTTAATGCCGAAACGAGGGAGATATTGAAAGACGAGAATTTACCTGCTCGACTGCTCTTTGGATGACAGGATGAATGATAAGATGCGTTTCTGGAATTTCAACGTTTTGTTGTAAGTGAAGTAATGACAACTCCAATTCGGCAAATTTTTTCTTTGTCATGGGTATACCTGTTGTCTCGCGTGGGTTATCCGAACGCGCAAAGTTGAGAGACACTAACCCATCTTGCTATCACCATCTTTCCCACTCCCACGTGCGCCAACAAAGGCGTCAAACCAAGGTTTCACACCACAACTAACAACAGCATGCAAACTCTCATACGGAGTCTCTTCGCCACCAAAGTGATTGAGGAAATGGAGTTGTGTTGCAAGGGGAGTAAGTGGATCCAATGTCGGCGCGCGTTTGATGAGAGCAAGCGTTGTTGCATGGGACGGTGCGTATGTTAGATGAGGCGTGAGGTGATACGAATATGTCAGCAGACCGTCATCTAGGAACTGTCAAGCATGAAATCAACAACACGCTCAGCGATTTTGACAGACCTTCGGCATCATCCTTTACTTTCACGACGTATATAGCTTCAGAGCCGTCAGCGGCAAAACGAGACACGCGTTCGTCGAACTCGTCGTCGAATAAAGACTCTACTTCTTCGGGGCTCGCTCCGATGACAGGTGGCAGTAGAGAAAGCAGGTAGGAGCGAAATATCGATGGGTCGAAAGACGATGTGGGCTCAACCGGACCGTCATGAGAGGAAGTGCCGTTCGTGGCTGGAACAGGGGGCTCCAGCGTGGCCATGACGCGCGTGCGCGAGTTGGGACAGGTCGACTGGGTCTGCAAGCTGTATAAAATGGGTTCTGTTGGCTTCCGAGTGAGCCTTGCAAGACCAAAAGGTGCCCTACCTGATAGTTAATAGCAAGTCGTCGCAGCAACAACCCAAACGCGGATGATTGGCAGAACTCCGCTTCAAATGGATTTTCGACGTTTCTGACCTCGCGCTTCTTGAATGGAGCTGTAACGCAGCGCAATGCTGCAGGAACTGTCTCATATGGACCGGATAACCCAGCTCCAAGATGAGATTCAACAGGTAAAGCGTTTGTCTGCTTCATTAAAGTTGCTTTTAATATCGACCTCGGAATGTAGGTCCTGACCATCATGTCCAACAGCATCGCCTATCTCACATCTCGAACCAATTTCGTCCAAGTCAGTCCTGACATACCCATCACTAAACAACGTAATCCGGAAAAATACGACAATCCGGACGTGTTCGAAGGTGTGTAGTATCTTGTGTTTTGTGCGTTCGAACATTGGCTATAATATAATCTTGCAGCGAACAAGAAAGAGCTTGTGGCAGATATAATTGTGAAAGCTAAACAAATCGAATATCTCATCAAGTCTTTGCCAGAGCCAGAACCCGAAGAAGAGCAAGTCTGTAACACCGTCTTCGTGTAACGACACAAAGCCATTCTGACTCCTAACCCTCAGGCAAAACGATTGCTAGCTTTAGAGGAAGAGATGAATCTTGCCAACACTGAATACATCCAAGCCGTCAATCGCGCCAGTACGTTTTACTACATGAACGTCGCTATTGTCCTTCATTGCAAATATTTATGGAATACAGAGGATCTGCACCGGCAAGTGTCAGACATGTTGCGGTCGATCTTAACTGAATCCGACCTCCACCTCATTGAAAACACTTGAGCTAGAGGGCTGTTGCATTGCATGGCATATCTGAGTCCTTTGTTCTTACATATACAGAAATAAATAGAAGTAAGTCTATGCACACAGGGTGCACAGTAGCATACTATGTAACAAAGTATGTTGAATGTATTGGGAAAGTATACTAAACATTGTTATCATATTGTTGCACACAGTATTCAAAGAGTATTCAAAATGATGATTCAATATTTTGAAACAAAGTAGCTTACCAGTATCAAAGAGCAATTTTACAGTACTGCTTCAATAATTTTAATAAATGTCTTGTTATTGAAGCAGTACTCTAAAATTGTCATTCAGTACTTGTAATGTACTTTGTTTCAAAATATTGAATCATCATTTTGAATTCTCTTTGCATACTGTATGCAACAATATGATAACAATATTTAGTATACTTTCCCAATACATTCAACATACTCTGTTGCATAGTATGCTACTGTGCACCCTGTGGCAAGGACATATATTGATGCAATTGCATGTCTTGACTGGCACACATTCAGACTAACATCATCTAACATTCCCTCATATTCCACAGATCTTCCAGTGGCAATTCCATCATGAAACCAAACCAAACCAGCTGAAGTGATGATGCGGGAAGTGAAGTGATCACCACCATGGTATATAACACCCCTAAGTTGATACTGATGGACTTGGTCTTGAACTGGTACTGCTAACTTATGGTTCATGGTTGTAGTCAAAGATGCAGGAAAGGACAATAATATAGGTGCACATACAAACTTAAATTCCCTAAGTAGGAAGTCATTGCAGATGGCACATTTTGAAGCTGAAGCATTTACAAAGACATCAATGTCATCTTGAATGGATCCAAAATGAATACCTCCAACATTTATATTACAATTATTTAACATTGATGTTTGAAGTCTAGGAACAGGATGGCATTGAGGACAAAGCAAATGAGAAGAAACAATGGGATGTTCAGTTGCCAACAAATTATATAAAAGAGCATCAACACTAGTATCTCTTCTCCAAGGAAAATTTCCAGGTGAAAACTGATACAGATCATGCCTTAAAATATCTCGAACATATTCCAAAGAGTACCCACCATTGGAGTAATTTAAAAAGCCATCAGCCAAAACACCCAAAAACTGAATATTCAAATTCCTATAAGAAATGGAATATTATCCTGGAAAACATCATATAATATGGACACAACAGAGTCATATGCACAACTGTTATTGTTCCAGCAAATACCTTTAGGAATGTTGACAGAGGTGACAGAAAAATCATTAGGAACATGATCAGTCTTTTGTCTTTTCTTTTGGGGTGCAACTCGAGAGCCACTTATTTTTCTCTTGGTAGCCAATGGCTGATAAAATTTGGCAGGAGATGTTCCTTGAGCAGGTACAAATCGTGTCTTTAATATTTTGGATTCTTGACCCTTTCTTGTTTTCTCCAGGATTTTCGAGGGAATATCTTCATCTTCCATAATAAACAAATCAGATTTACTCCAACAAATAGCTCTATGTACATTTGCAGGAATGTAGCATTCTCCTTTCCACTGTCTAAAAGTATGTATAAGTGTATTTCTACGATCACCAACAACAGACTTTTCCAACTTACCCTCATATCTCAAGCGATGTGATGCGTAGTTCAGGTCTAGCTCCGAAAGGGGATACTAGATAGAGGTCAGCATAATAGTGACAAGGGCGTCATCAGTAATGTCTAGTCAAAGGGGATAGAAATCCGAAGATAAATAGAAATAAAGAGATAGTTTCCGGTGAAGTCCGGGGTTATCTGACGTAATCTGACGTCGGGTTTCAACTCGGTGAACGTAATGGTGAGGAGATGAGGCGGGAACGACGGGAAACGATATAAGAGGATACAGATTTATGATTGTGGAAGTGGGAAGTACAAGTCTAAGGGAAACTACGAAGGATTGATTCTAGGGTTCTGGGTATCTACTTATTACGAGTATGCAGGAGTCCTCTTTATACTACTGCGGGGTTGGTCGGGTTGTGTATCGGGCTTGGTGGGCAGAGGGTTCCGAGGGCAGAGGGTTCTGACATATATTGGTGCCATTGTGATCGGTAAGAGAGGGGCTCGGGATTCGGGTCCGGGTTTGAGTGTGGACTTGTCTGGAATTGACATGTGATTGCTGTCGGTTTAGGATAGAGTGCGCTGGATTAGGATGGAGTGATGGATGGGTTCGTGGACGAGTAGTAAAGTGTGTCTTTTGGTGGGATTCCATGGCCACAGAGGTTGTACCCTCTACATCGAATCGAAGGTCAGGATCATATGGTGTGTATCAGTGAGGGTGCAAGGCATGGAGAAGGAAAGGGCAAGGTAGGCTCCCAGAGAGTATGGGAAGGTTCAAGAGAGCAGTGGTGATGAGGTGCCAGGATGGGTGAGGGCTTAAGTGGTGCAGCTTATCTACTGCTCAATACTATTATACAGGCTTCTAATGTTACTCATCTTGCATATCCCTCCTGTTTGCCTCACACACTTGACACGGAGAGAGTCCTCGAGCAGATTGCTGGGCTTGGAAGCTAAGACTGAATCTGAATCTCTACTGACTACAAAACAGGGCTATCTACTGTATTGAACCATGGAAGGTCATGTGATCACTGGACTAGTGGCCACCATCCACTAGTCCATGCACCTCCCTCCAAAATGGCAGCATCCCCGCTGCCAGCGAGAAGAAAAGAGAAAGAGAGAGAACAGAAAAAGAGAAAGAGAGAGAACAGAAAAAGAGAGAGAGAGAGAACAGAAAAAGAGAAAGAACAAAGATGGGGATGGGGTAAAAGCAGTGATGAAGGATAAACAAATGAATCCAAGACAACCAAAGTCTACCTTGGTCTCTTCCAACCTAGGGCCTGGAGAGCCCTGCTCAAGTCCAAGAGTCACAGGTCACAATCCCAATCGAGGTAGGTAGGTTTCAGGGGTGTTGGGTATGATGTATGGAATGGCTTTGTATTTGATGGACCTTGGGTGAATATTGGCTTGTGAAATCTAGGGTACAGGTGTTGGGGATGGGGTTGTGTATGCCATAGTGGTCATCAAGTTTGGCATTGTAGAGTGGCAAAGGGTTGTTGGTTGTTTGAGTGGAGGGCTGACAGGTCGTGGGGCGGGTATCCGGTTGTAAAAACAGGGTGAAGCGGAATTGTTGCGGCATCTTCAGCCCAGTCGAATCACGTAGGTGGTGCTGGCATAGATGCTGGGGTGGGGTTGGACATATGAACAGGATCGTTTGTGGCCTCTTGTTGTGCCTAGGCATCGGCACAGGTTACCCACGGGTTTTTTTTGGCAACCCATACCCGACCTGGCAAATACCCGCAGCTTTATCCACGGCCTATGTGCTAAAATATATATTATTTAATATATAAACTACAATTATTTAATTATTAATTAAATGGGGGGTGGGGTGGGGGAAAGGCGGAGAGAGAGGGGGAGGGAAGAGTGGGAGAGAGGGGAAAAGTGGGAGAGGGGGAGAGTGGGAGAAGGGGAGAGGACAGCGGGAGAGGGAGAGGGGGGAGACAGGATGGTGGTCCTCATCCTTGTCCTTGTCCTTGTCATTGTCGTCATTGTCGTCATTGTCATCCCTGTCATTGTCATCCATCCTTGTTCTTGTTGTCCTTGTCCTTGTCCTTGTCATCCTCATCCTCATCCTCATCATTGCCGTGGTGGTGGTGGTGGTGGTGGTGGGTCCTCATCCACGGTCCTCGTCCTCATCGTCTTTGTGTTGTCTGTGACGATTGCCACCTGTTGTTATCATCCTCATCGTCCTTGTCGGTGCGCATGGTGTTGTTGGTGCTGGTTGACACATGGGTTGGTGGGTTTTCTCTGAGCCAAAGACGTGTGACTGTGTTTGTTGAAGCATGACCTCATGACAAAATAAGTCACATGGTCCGTGCGCCATTTCACTCCTATATAAGAGGGCTCGAAATCCCATTACGATCCCCTCAAATAAATTATATAGCAGTAATTAATTAATATTAGTAATAATAATACATTATTTTAGAGCATACCATACCCATCAGCAAACCGCCATACCTGCAGTGTCAGATACAGGTTAGCTGTGGGTTTCATTGTGTAACCCATACCCATACCCACAGAACCCGCAGGTTTGAAAACCCATGCATATGCCTAGTTGTGCCATCTCGCCACATTGGTGTGTATATTCACTGGTCGCGGTCTTGGGCACTCCCTCACTCATCTCCCTTGTTCTCATCATCGTTTGCTCCATTGTTGTCTTGTTCTCAGTTGGTCCATCGTTCCTCATGTTCATTCTCATGTTCCTTGTCTCCTTGAGCCTCACTGACATGTCAGTTGGCGTCTTGATGGCATCTGGCCTTGGTGTTCGCAATTGCAGTGTCTGGACTGCTGGTGTCGTGACTCTGGGGGCATATGGGGGTGTGTGGGCATTCATTCTGAGTGGGTTTGGGGTTTGGGACGCGTTCTGATGTGTTTTGTTGCACGGGCGCAGGGTTTGGGGCCATTGTGAGGCCTGGGGCGCATTCGGACATGTTTCATTGTATGGGCATGGGGTGTCAGGTTGATATTAATGTATTACTGCTATTTGTGGAACTTAGGGCACATGTGAAATTTTTTCAAAAAAACACATATTTGGTAAATCTACAATAACTCCCTCAGTTTTCAACTTTTTATTGCAAACATAGATTCCATTGTAATCTCCTTCAAAATCCACATTCAATCCTCTATTCAGATTTTTATTATACCTATTATTTCTTTTTTTTGAAATAGGAGCATCTTGGCATGCAAAACTCAAATGGACATCTCAGATTGCCTGTAGAAATTCCAGAAAAATTCCATGTTGTATCTATGGCATATTTCTAGTCAATGGTGTGTTTTATTTTATTATTTATTGTCTGTGTCATTCTGTGAGTTATTGTATTTTAATGAAGTACTGTGTATTTTCAATAATAATAAAATAAAATACACTGTTGACTAGAAATCTGCCATAGATACAACATGGAATTTTTCTGGAATTTCTACAGGCAATCTGAGATGTCTATTTGAGTTTTGCATGCTAAGATGCCTCTATTTCACAAAAAAGAAATAATAGGTATAATAAATATCTGAATAGAGGGTTGAATGTGGATTTTGAAGGAGATTACAATGGAATCTATGTTTGCAATGAAAAGTTGAAAACTGAGGGAGTTATTGTAGATTTACCAAATATGTGTTTTTTTGAAAAAATTTCACATGTGCCCTAAGTTCCGCAAATAGCAGTAAATGTTGGCCAGGCTGGTGTGGGTGATGGAGGGTGTGTTTGAGTGTGCTTGGGCTCATTTTCATGCCAGAATGAGGCCATTTCGGTGGGCCATGGGACACGGAGGGTGGTTGAGGGGCTTGGGACATATCTCAATGCCTTCTCCAGTGGGGAGGGTGCCGTTTGGGTGTTTGATGATGATGTGGCACAGTTGGGTCTTGTTTTTGATGAAAGTGGGTGTGTTGACGCATTATCGCGTGTGGGTGGGGCCGTGTGGGTGTTTTTATGTGCACTGGGTGCTGGTGGATGCATTTGCAGCTCATCTGTTTGTACTGGCACAAACACAAAGGTGGAGGAGGTTGCTTGAGTAGGCACTGGGACACAGCACAGTATTTGGGTGGTGCTGAGTGGGGTGGTGCATGTGCATGGTGCGGTTTGTATCATTGATACGCATCATACGATCCTATGCTCTGAATATATGAATTGGACATACTATACCTCTCCATTGACCATATCCCAATACCTCACGATCTTATGAACGTCTGTGAGCTCTTTTAATATCTCTTGACAACTATCGATCCATTCCGAACTTGTCGCATCCCCAGAACAAAGCCATCCTACATCAGACTGATACTGTTCCTGTCAGACACCATGCCATTTCATTCTGTTTCACTTTTTGCCTCACTTCTCCATCACATATCCTTTTATATCACACATTATATCACTCTCCTATCTGTTCCTTTCTTACTTCTTTGTTCTAATTTTGTCTTTGATTCCTTTCTTCACACTTTTACTAACTCCTATCGATATTTCTTTATCCTGGAAACCTTTCTGACATTTACTCCTATTTAATCCTTTATTTCTAACCTTTCCGATTCTCCAATATTTCATTCCGACCTTCCGATTGTCATAGTATAAAAATTTCATGTATTGTAGCCTTACCTACAGAGAAAAATACGACTTTCCCTCCCTCTCAATCTCAGTCTTAGAGCCATAAAGCTCCTCTTAACTCACACTCAAGTTATAGTCTTGAGTCCTTCAATCTTCGTCTTCTGATATCAATATTGTTATTGCAACCGTGTTCGCGAAGTTGCACAGTTGGTTGCAACTGTCGCACCGTACGTTCTCTTGTTCAGAAACTTCATAGTGTTATGGATCGCTAGATCAGCGGGCTCCAGCAACAACCAACTAAAAGTCGAGATCAGACCAGAGGAAACTCAAGAAGGATGGTGTATTCATGGTCTACCACTACTATACAGCAAGTAGCAGTCTGGGGGAGGGAGAGAGTCTAGGAAAGCGAACCAGGGAGAGAAAACCAGACTAAACGTGAGGAAAGGGAAGGGAAAAAGAGGAACAGTTCGAAGATGAAGGTTTAAATACAAAGAAGTTAGGGAAATGCCATGAAAGACAGACTACCGGGTCTGTAGGTACAAATCGAGAGAGATGTAAGAACAATAAAGCTGTCCTGAGGATACAGCATTTCCACCAGTGTTTCAAGGAGTGATTGCAAGGAAATGGTTCGGAGCAATCAAGGGTCCAGACCCTGCGCCTCATGGTTGCCTCATGGCAAGGAGGTGGAACAATCCATGAGTGGATGTGTCAGTGAGCACATGATGAACATGAGGCGGCCATGTGGATGTCATGTGGCTGAGTTCCTAGTTTTGGAATGATGAGATTGGTTCGTCTTCCTGATGGTTTGCATTGGCAGTGGATGCCTGGCCAATAGCAGCATACGACTATGAATATGTGTATGCGGGATCGGGATGGAAAGGTGAACATGATGCTTCATCATTGGAGGCAGGGGAAAAGGTGAATCACTGAATGGGGAAGAACCATGATGGGGGTGATGCAATGAACACTGGTAATCATACATCAGTGACTGTGGTTCCTGCAGTACGATAAGCAAGGGTGCTTCATATAACCCTTCTTGGCTACAGGGTACTGGATGACTGGGATGTCGACTAGGTGTGGTTATTCTCGACCAGTGGACTGGTACACAAAGGTGATGAAACATGTCGGAATGCAAGTCTTTGTGGAGCATCAAGGGAACTTGTCATACATGCGAGTTCGGGTTGTTAGCTGAGCACCGGCGGTCAGCTGATGAGAAGAAAGCGAATGAATGTGGAGGTGACATGTGAAGAAGAACAAGATGGTCGGCCAAGGTAGGTCAAAGGAGTCATCGGTTGCCGGCAACTATGACGGATCCGATGTCTGAGTCATTGTGGGGAGGTTGTGTTATCCGAATATAGGTTGCATAGATATAGACGCCCACAAGGGTGGAGATGCCAATAGAACATATGACAATCGTGGCGATGAGCTGGGCGTCAAAGGTAACCATGAGGATCGGGATGACGTGTCGGTCTTCTTCAAAATAGGAAAGTCGATCAGTCATCAGGCACAAGGCTATTCATTCGTCTGTGACAGGCACAAGGAACCATGTCGGTGAATTGTGAAGGAACAATAACAATGTCATGAGCATATGGGTGTGGACATATGATCGGTCGGCGGAGAACCAGAGCATTCCAATTGCTGGGTATGATCGGTGGTTGGGTCATGGAGTATTCTTGTCTCCAGGTATGCACACCGGTCATGGGTTGTGACAAGAATGGAATGGTCAAGTTCGGATTGTATTGTCTTCAGGTTCCTTCAGCTTCTGGTTGTGCATGAATGGTTATGCACCGTCAAGTCATCCAATGAGGACATGGGGTCAACCCGAGAGTTCGGTAACAAGGTATCGTCCAATCAGAGCGTGGGACTTGGCACATCTTCGTGGGAATGTATGGGTGTCACGTGCTGTCAAAGCAAAAGACAGGGGGAAAAAGGTGAAAATCGTAACAATACCCCCCTTTCAAGATTTGCGTCCGCGCGAATAAGCAAAAGAACAAGGAAGAGAACATAGGGACAATGAAACATCATCAAGAGGGTTCCATGTCATAACAGCGCACGTTTAACGTCATACCGGACGTCGTAGACCATTGTCATGTGCAATATACATGACAACAATCAAATCCATGATTATTGGGGGTCAAGATCCAACAAAGAGGATGGGGCAACTGATTCGAACAGTTAATCGTCATAGATTAAAGTCATTCCAGACTACAGCGGGGGTTGAGGATCGATTTCAAGTTATACTTTCGATATTCGGGGGTTCCATCGGTTACGTTCGAGTTATACTGATAACCACAGGTCGGTAAGGGTGGTGGGGGTGGGGAGAATCACTGAAAACCTTCCACGAAGGGTTTCAACTGGGTCCAGGTCATTCATGATGCAGAGATCTCCACATCAAACAGCATCAGCAAACATATGCATCAGCTTCAGAAGTTTTACATCGTTACGGATGGTTCTTCTAGTTTATTGTCTATTCAGACATCGGGGTCCAAAGGGGTTGGTTTTGGAGGATCAGAAGTTTTACATCATTACGGATGTATGGGTTTCTAGAGGTGATGGGATTTCGGATTCAAGAGGTTCGTAGATTACAGTCATTTCAGACTTTTGGTTTGGCTAGTTTTATATCATTCTGGATATTTGAGCATGGGCCAGTGTTTGTCGACTTAGCGTGGATTCCTTGCATTTGAATAATGCCTGAGGTTTCTTCATATTCCATGAATGCGACAGGTTCTAGTTTATAGCGTCATTTCGGACAATCGAGGTCAAGAGGGAGTTTGAGGGTTATGGATTCTTCGGCTGCGTTCAAGTGATACTAACAGCATCAGGTGTCAGAGAGGGATATCTGGGTTCGGTTGATGTCATAACAGACATCAGGTACTTCGTAGTTTTATAACATTCCGGTTATTGGGTCGGGGTTGAGGATTCAGGAGGATCGACATCCAGGTTTGGGTTCCATGTGCTGGCATTGTCAAGAGTACAACTCAGAACAATCACAGCAACTGTGGACAAGTCATTGAGGATGGGGTCAGCAATTGGGGTGGGTGTTCATGTCCATCTTCAGTTTGATGTCATGCAAGACATCAGGGGTTTCGAAGTTTTATAACATTTCGGTTATCTGGTCATGACAAAGGACTTGGAATGATCACAGTCCTGAGTCAGGGGTGTTTCTAGTTTCATGTCATTCCGGACATTCGAAGTTTTAAGCTCTTCAGCTTGTCTAGTTTTATATCGTTCCGGATATCGGTCTTGTTGACTGATCGTGGATTTCCTACACTCAAGTGGTGTGCGAGATTTCTTCATATGCCATGAATGCAACGGGGTCATGTTTCGGCAGGAGGGATGTCTGGGGTTCCGGGATGGATGACTAGTTTTGTGTCATTACGGACATCCAGAGTAGTCATGATAGTTTATTGTCATTACAGACATTCAGGGGAATCGTCATCATAGTTTATCGTCATTGCGGACACTCGGGATGTGGATCAGTGTTTTGAGGTTGTAGGATTTCGGTTCCATCAACTGCGTTCAAGTTATACTAACAGTTTCCGGATAGAGATGTGGTGGATATCCAGATATTGCCAATTTCAAGTTATACTCTTGACAAAGAGTCTGGGAGAGGAGAGGGTTTCGGGATTCATCGGCTGGTTTCAAGTTATACTAACAGCATCTGAAGGGTAAAAAATATTGAGGGGTGGGATGTTGGAGGACTGCCAATTTCAAGTTATACTCTTGGCAATGAGGATTTCGAAGGGGGAAAGGGAGGGGGTTCATTCGTTCTGTCGTTTGTTCTGATGCAAACTGCTATATAAGTCAGTAGCACATGAGGTTCATCATAGCAATGAGAACAAGGTGGTTGGTTTGTACAGTGTCCTTCTGTTTTAAGTTTGGATGTCAACAGACATCAGGTTCTTTTAACGGCTTATAGCGATCGTGCATGCGTTCTCTGGGTCTTGCTTTGTCATACGGTTGGCTCCGTATCCAGGAATCAGGACTTTCGAGTTCATTGGAGCAGGAATCCTGCTTCGGGTTCGTACTAGTTTAACAAGTCATTTCGGACCATCGATTTTTTTAGTTACAGTTTAATGTCGTGCAGGACATCCAATGGAGTTTGAGGAGGAAGGAGGAGGAAGGAAGAGGACCTGTTGTTCTTCCTATTCTTTACTCCATCAGCTACACATCTCAGGCCCCTCCGAATCATCACAAGTCCCATGGTACCATCATCAGGACTTCCTCCTGGAAGTCTGTGAGGAGGATAAGGCAGGACCTGTTCTGTGTGGTGAATGAATGGGATAAAGAATTTACAAGAACACTTGAGATCCTATCCTGATGTCTCTTCATTTATGACCATACAACACAAGATCACAACCTTTCTTGTACAACTTCATCTTCCAAGACCAATAATTGATGTCCTTCCTTCTTGTCTTTTCTATCCGACCATATGTTGCATTGAGCAATGCAGAACGACGATGATTCGACATTTTCTCCCCATGGGGATAATGGGTACGATCATCTTTCTTGGTAGAGTTATCTGAATGGTCTACTTGGTTGGGTTTCTTTCTGTATTGGAGAGGGACAAGTGGTGATTGGCCAGGTGGATGACTTTTGCGATCTTGAGGTGGTGAAAGTAACCAGTTTCGGAATTTATTGTCCATTTCGATTTCCCATATACTGGGCAATTCTTGCGGTGGTTGGGGGTGGATTGGAAGATTGGCCATATATGTGTCAAAGTCGTTTTCTGGGATTGGATATTCGACACCTCGTATATTGAGAGAGTTATATTTCATTTCATCGTTTATATCGAGTTCGGATTCGTTGTACATCACTGTTGAGGTTGAGGATAGGGAATTCACCCACAAAAAGAAGTCTTTGTCCATCTTGTCATCATATATGAGAGGACGAGCTGTTGATTTTGGAACATCGGGGATGTCTGGTACGCAGTTCATATATTTGTCAAGATCATCGGGGGTAGGGCATTTGACACCATAGATATCGAGTAGATTGTGTTTCTCGGTCATCGATAGTTGGGGTTCATTGTCTGTCATTGTCGGTATTGAGGATGTGGACGGTGCCGGGGATGATAGACAATACGTGTGTCTCGATGGTTTCGTGGAAGTGGAGGAAGACGAGGAGCTGGGATACGTACAACAAGACGATGATATGGAAGCTCGATATATAGGAGGTGATTGAGATGTTCAATGAGGATCAGGATGCGTCGATTTCTTTGTTCCGTGGGTCGTAATCTGTTCTGCAATCGATGAAGTTCTCGTAGCACTGGAGTTATGAACTCTTGAGTGATAAAGAGCTGAGGGATACGTGGGTCACTCCAGCTAATGTATTCAACCCAGTTGTCAGGCCTGTCAAGGACAACCCAAGCGTATGGGTCGTGCCACCAACGCCGGTCGGGCCAAGGATATGGGTGGTCTGGGGCACAGAAGTTGGCCAGTGTGGAGAACTGAGTGGTACTGACAAGTGGCGTTATAGATAAAAAAGTCTTCTTTGAGCTTCGTTCGTCCACGTGAGCAGAGATTCCATATTCAGATTAGATCCCCTGGTCTCGACCTCAATAGATTCCTATTTAGTTCCAAATTTGGTTGACATCCTCGTGTACACGATCGGGATGCGGATTTCTTAGAAAAAAGGGTGGCACGCGGGATGTCACATGAGATGCCGATGATTTGTCATCTATATTTGATGGATTCCCAAGGAACAATTCCATATATGCATGATCGAGTCCTTGTTCGGTTCCGGGTCGATCGGGTCCTTGTTCGGTTCCAGCCTCCATTCAATTCTGGCATTCTTTTAATTCCGGGTTCTACTTTCATCCCCACACGTGGTCAGAATTCCAAACTGTGGGAAAAGGAAGGCGATGTGTAGAATGTCTTAGGAGACAAGGGAAGATCGTCCATTTATGGTCATATACATGTCTGAGTGACTTCAAACAATGTAATTTGTCAATTCCTGTATGGCAACAGGATTCTAATAAGCTTAATAGCCACAATAAGGAGGGTCCCCGTTCTTCTGTCTCTCAGAGCAGAGTACTAGGATCAACCACTTCTCCTTAATTGACTAATAAGTCATTCCTTTTCTGCAAATCGAATATTTCGGGGTTCGGGCATGTGTACTGGCTTTCTCGGGGCTTTCCACACTTGAGATGTTTGAGAGGGGTGAGGGAGGGCGGTTCAGTGAGTCCATTCGATTCGATTTGACAGAAGGGAGAGGTCAGAATATGTCTGGAACATCCAAAACATATTTAATTCAGGGGGACTACTATTGTAGCATCGTTGGTTTGTCAAGCAGTGTCCTTCTGCTTCAGGTATTGCATTGGATAAACCAATTACAACATCGATTGCTTGTAGCAGTGGTCCCATGAGGTTGGGTGTCAGGTGAGACTTGTCATTGTACAACAAGTACAAGTCTCAGTCATTCGTAATTTGGATCATTGGCAGGACGGCCAGTTCGTGTGGTGACGTTAGTCAAGGATTAACATTGGTCCATTCGGATTCGGGTTCGGTCTGTGCAGGCTTTGTCTTGGATAAACCAATGACAAACGCAGTAACTGCAGTCAGAGTCGGGGGCTTGCGCATGTATTGTCCAAGACTCAGTCTCAGAGAATCACAGGTAATGCGGTCAAGCTTCTTCATCAAGAGTTGGTCATTGGGGGAGTTGGGAAACGTTTAGTCTTTTGTTATGGATCGCTAGATCAGCGGGCTCCAGCAACAACCAACTAAAAGTCGAGATCAGACCAGAGGAAACTCAAGAAGGATGGTGTATTCATGGTCTACCACTACTATACAGCAAGTAGCAGTCTGGGGGAGGGAGAGAGTCTAGGAAAGCGAACCAGGGAGAGAAAACCAGACTAAACGTGAGGAAAGGGAAGGGAAAAAGAGGAACAGTTCGAAGATGAAGGTTTAAATACAAAGAAGTTAGGGAAATGCCATGAAAGACAGACTACCGGGTCTGTAGGTACAAATCGAGAGAGATGTAAGAACAATAAAGCTGTCCTGAGGATACAGCATTTCCACCAGTGTTTCAAGGAGTGATTGCAAGGAAATGGTTCGGAGCAATCAAGGGTCCAGACCCTGCGCCTCATGGTTGCCTCATGGCAAGGAGGTGGAACAATCCATGAGTGGATGTGTCAGTGAGCACATGATGAACATGAGGCGGCCATGTGGATGTCATGTGGCTGAGTTCCTAGTTTTGGAATGATGAGATTGGTTCGTCTTCCTGATGGTTTGCATTGGCAGTGGATGCCTGGCCAATAGCAGCATACGACTATGAATATGTGTATGCGGGATCGGGATGGAAAGGTGAACATGATGCTTCATCATTGGAGGCAGGGGAAAAGGTGAATCACTGAATGGGGAAGAACCATGATGGGGGTGATGCAATGAACACTGGTAATCATACATCAGTGACTGTGGTTCCTGCAGTACGATAAGCAAGGGTGCTTCATATAACCCTTCTTGGCTACAGGGTACTGGATGACTGGGATGTCGACTAGGTGTGGTTATTCTCGACCAGTGGACTGGTACACAAAGGTGATGAAACATGTCGGAATGCAAGTCTTTGTGGAGCATCAAGGGAACTTGTCATACATGCGAGTTCGGGTTGTTAGCTGAGCACCGGCGGTCAGCTGATGAGAAGAAAGCGAATGAATGTGGAGGTGACATGTGAAGAAGAACAAGATGGTCGGCCAAGGTAGGTCAAAGGAGTCATCGGTTGCCGGCAACTATGACGGATCCGATGTCTGAGTCATTGTGGGGAGGTTGTGTTATCCGAATATAGGTTGCATAGATATAGACGCCCACAAGGGTGGAGATGCCAATAGAACATATGACAATCGTGGCGATGAGCTGGGCGTCAAAGGTAACCATGAGGATCGGGATGACGTGTCGGTCTTCTTCAAAATAGGAAAGTCGATCAGTCATCAGGCACAAGGCTATTCATTCGTCTGTGACAGGCACAAGGAACCATGTCGGTGAATTGTGAAGGAACAATAACAATGTCATGAGCATATGGGTGTGGACATATGATCGGTCGGCGGAGAACCAGAGCATTCCAATTGCTGGGTATGATCGGTGGTTGGGTCATGGAGTATTCTTGTCTCCAGGTATGCACACCGGTCATGGGTTGTGACAAGAATGGAATGGTCAAGTTCGGATTGTATTGTCTTCAGGTTCCTTCAGCTTCTGGTTGTGCATGAATGGTTATGCACCGTCAAGTCATCCAATGAGGACATGGGGTCAACCCGAGAGTTCGGTAACAAGGTATCGTCCAATCAGAGCGTGGGACTTGGCACATCTTCGTGGGAATGTATGGGTGTCACGTGCTGTCAAAGCAAAAGACAGGGGGAAAAAGGTGAAAATCGTAACACATAGTGGTTTCCACACCTAGTGTATTGCACGGGTAACCCCCGGGTATTTTTGGCTGTACCTGTACCCACACCCGTTGTACCCGCGGGTTTTACCCGTCATTTTAAGCCCCGGATCGTCCAAAACGGTCAAGTATTGAGCTAGATAAGCTCAAAATACTCCAATAAGGTATTTTGATCATATCTAGCTCAATACTTGACCGTTTTGGATGATCCGGGGCTTAAAAAAAAAGCTAGTGGGTACAGGAATCCGTACCCGTACTGTACCCGTACCCGTACCCGTGGAAAAACCCGCAGGTTTACCCGTACCTGTGCAATACACTATCCACACCTTTTAAAACCCCTTTATCATGTAGTAGTTGTCTTCGCATTCTCGCACAACACCTATTAGTAGTTTTTGTTAGGGATCTCCCCTCTCCAGAGCTACTTATAGCGTATCATTGTCTTGTGGGCATACATGGGTGTTGGTGAAGGTGTGCTGGTAGCTGAGCTGCTTTGCATTGTTATGGAAAGGAAGGTCGGTGTTGTCGTTTGTGACGATGCAGATGCATAGACAGGCTGTCTATGTTGGGTTGGTGATTCCATTTGTGATGCTGCTGATATCTTCACCGTTGGTGTGCTGGTTTGTGCAGTGTCAGGTGATTGGCAGGCTGTATCTGAACAGCCGTCATTGTACCCTTTGGTATAGCTGTTGTATTGGCCAAAGCCCTTGCCATCCTCTACCCTGCCTCATATCCTACCAATCAGCCATCGGCATAGGCTCTTCATTGGTCTTCATCTGCTTTCATGGCCCTTTTAGACACTTGTTCAGCTGCTGTCAATTGTCCAAGAGTAAAAGTGATCTTGAAAGATTCTTTTAAGGCATTGGCTTTGTTGAATGAAGCATCAAACTTGTTGACAGCAGCTTCACAGATGTTATCTTTATATTCGACTGTGTATTTGTCTATCATAGTCGATTCACTAAGTGTGGCAGCTTGAGTTGGTGCCTGGCTTTTGCTTTCTTTGTAGTGGCTTTTTTGTTGCTGGGGCCTGGCATGTTAACTGTGAAAAGTAAGAGAACTGGGATGCACAAATGTGAAATGCTGTTATGGTACTGTCCTTCTCTCTCTTTTTCTTCTTTTCTTTCTTTTCTTTCTTCTTTTTTTTTATCATCTGTATTACCACATATGCCCATTCCCTTCCACTTAGTCATCTTATACAACTCATTCATGCCTTTTCCTTCCACTTATTCATTCCTCTTATGCTATATGCACTGCCCCCTCTTCCTTATATGATTCCTTCATTATTCCGAGGCGCATAGCCTTTCTTTACTCCATTTATTCTTTCCTTTGTCTGTAGTACACAGCCTCCTCCTCTACTTGCATATATATAGCTTGTAGTTTACTGTATGTACCTCAGACTCTAAAATTCATATCAACTTGCTTTACCACTCAAAAGTAACACCTTTGAACGTTAAGCTTCTAAATTCTCATCCGCTTGTGAAGTAAAGCTTCTCGCTTAACCTTGTTGCATTACAAACACAAGGACACAGGGTGTAAAATGTGGAGATGCAGGGATGCAGGGACGCAAAATGCAGAGATGCAAAAACACTGAAATGCTAAAACACTGGGGACTGAAATGTTGAGATACTAAGTCGATGCTGAGACACTGTAACACTGAGACAAAGCACTGGGATGAACACTGAGGAGACTTGGGATGCAATAACAAATTAGAAGCAAGTGTGTTAAAGGTCAAATCGCACTCTCATCACCACAATGGACACGGAGAGAGTCCTCGAGCAGATTGCTGGGCTTGGAAGCTAAGACTGAATCTGAATCTCTACTGACCACCAAACAGGGCTATCCACTGCATCAAACCATGGGAAGGTCACATGATCACTGGACTAGTGGCCACAACCCACTAGTCCAACGCCCATACCGCACAATGTGATGATCATGAGGAGAGCACTGTTGAAAGAGAGAGGAATGAAACGTGAGACAAAGCTCAGACTATTCCCACATGGTTGAATACATGTTTCAACCACATCAAGTTGATAACATATACTAAATATAGTAGTCACCTGTTCTGGAACATATCTGATGTCCAGAACAATGGCATTCCCATCACCATTGCCATGGGCCCACCCATCACTTCAGCATCATGTGTGTTGACAATGATGAGCATGGCTAGCTCACTATTCCACCTAGTGTTGCTTAAAACCGGTCAACCAGGACGGGGATCAGCTTTTTCTGGTCAACCAGTTTTAGGCAACACTAATTCCACCCCTTTTTCTTGCAGATTTATTTATATATCATTAATCTATTCTTATAAGTACTGTATATGGACTAATCTACATGAAAATGCACAAAAGAAAAGACAAAATAAATAAAATAAAATAAAATAAATAAATACGGATTCCCTTTCTTTCATTATTCCACCATTCCTCCAGCCATGGGCAACCCTCTATGCCTTCCTTGTCACATTCATTGCTACACACCCAGTCCACCAGCACTAGTTACAATGTTTGAGGCTGTTGGTTGAAAATGGCAGGGGAACTCCTGCACCAGGGGGGCATATTTGGTGCAAATCATCCTTATTGTCCTCATAGTCCTTGTTCCCATCATTGTTGAGGTGGTGGGGAATGTGAGCATAGTGGGAGGCAAGGTGAGAGACAAGCTGGAAGCAAAATGCAGGTGTCTGATCACATGGCTTTCAACCTTCCACCACCATCACCCCCGATTCACCACATTCCTGCTCCCCACCACCTCAACAAGTATGGAAACAAGAATGACAATGGTGATTGCTCCTGCCACCCTGCCACTCCTCTTGACCTTCCTGGCTTTCTCCTGGCCCCTCCTGCCCCTTCTTGACCTCCCCAAGTTCTCCCACACCCTCCCACACCTCTCCTGGCCTCTCCCACCCCTTCTCAACCTCCCCAATGTTCTGCTGCACCTCTCCTGGCCCCTCCTGGCCATATTCAACCTCTCCACACCCTTCTGTACCTCTTCTGGCTCCTCCCAGCTGTCCTCAAGCTCCCTGAGTCCTCCAACACCATCCTGTGCCTTTCTTGCCTCCTCCTGCCCCTTCTCAACCTCCCAGCCCTTCTTAACCTTCCCCAGCCCTTTGCTGCCCCTTCCCCACCTTTTCCCACCCATCCTAATTACTTGAAGTAGGACACCTATATATATTCTTACCTTGCTACATGCTAACATAGTTACTCACAACATAATGTTCACTTTCACCAATCCATGACTATGACCTAGACAATACAAATATGGCAATAGACATTATATATATTGATAACAAGGTGTACACGGGGTCCATACATGCTTCGGCTATCACACATTGTGTCACATTTTAGAGCAGCCACTTTCCAGAGACACAGAAAATGGACGGCACCCATGAATATCGTGATTGGAAACAAAAGACTCTTCCCCTGTGCATGCTCATTTTAAACTGCCCATCACCCAGTGAGGGTATTTTTGATAAATAGACTGGTGTAATGTCTGCGATATATGTTTGGTTCATCATTGCCGAAAAATCCCCCAGAGCCATCAGGAAAGGTCTCTCAAGGATTGAATCCACCGCAAAGTTTACCAGCTGAAAGCCTGTTTGCTAATATAATTTCCATACACAAATGTGATGGGCAACCTGCAGTGTTCTGATATGGTTCCACAACACTCCATGTAGGACAATTATAATGTCACATGAGAATTTCACCTGTCCACATTAAAATGTAGCCACTGTCCCTCTCATGCCCATAGCCATTATAAAGTAGATATCCATATATGGAGTAGTAATAACAGTATTATAATGCCATGTGGCACTAGAACATTATAATGCATTACAACTGTGCCCATTATAATTCCGCTGCAATATTATGATGAGATTACACAATTCAATATTCAATATTCATTTTTCAAAACATTTTTACAAAAATTGTCAAACAAAATGATTTAATTATAAAAGACTACAAATACTTTATCTATGCTATACCTTCAAATTTTTACAAGTCACCCAAACACAATTTTGAGAAGGGGAAAACATGAAGTTCAACAATGAGAAGAGGCTGTATTTATATTCTCAATCATGTGATGTTGTTGATTGAGAAACACAACCAACGTGACCCTGATCAACAACATCATGTGATTGAGAATATAAATATACAGCCTCTTCTCATTGTCAAACTTCATGTTTTCTCCTTCTCAAAATTGTATTTGGGTGACTTGTAAAAATTTGAAGGTATAGCATAGATAAAGTATTTGTAGTCTTTTATAATTAAATCATTTTGTTTGACAAATTTTGTAAAAATGTTTTGAAAAATGAATGTTGAATATTGAATTGTGTAATCTCATCATAATATTGCAGCAGAATTATAATGGGCACGGTTGTGATGCATTATAATGTCCTAGTGCCACATGGCATTATAATACTGTCATTACTACTCCATATATGGATATCTACTTTATAATGGCTATGAGCGCGAGAGGGACAGTGGCTACATTTTAATGCAGACAGGTGAAATTCTCATGTAACATTATAATTGTCCTACATGGATGCCTTGGTTCCATCAGTAAAACTACATATCCTCTTTTTGAGCCCTTTTCACCTTTTCCAAGGGGAAAAAGGTGGTAAAGGTGAAAAGAGTTTCACATTTTCCATGCCATGTCCCTTATCCTGGAAAATGTCAAATGTCTTGTAAAAGTAGATAAAAGCACATAAAAAAGTTCTCTAAATTGCATTGGTGATCCTATTTTTGCAGGCAATCCAAATCTTTTTCAGTGAAAATTTTACAAGGTGAAGAAATGCTATTTTATAATAATCATTCATTGGGTCATCACATGAGGCAAATAATTAATAATCTTGATTATCTTATAATATATTTACAATATTACTAATAAATTGTTCTTAGACATAACTATGATTCTCTGCGCTTTAAATGCTTGATGTCTTTTCATCATGGCTCCTTATACACCGTGCTGTTTCAAAATGGTGCTCTTGCATCCTGCATCCATCATAGTCTTGCAATACCTGCCAATATTCACTGACGATCCTGGCATCCAACACGAGAGTTCCCAGGATGTCATGCCTCCTATGTCTGTCGTATCCATACAAGAATCTGTAAGCAAAAACAGCATACAATGTTCAGCTCTTTCACCATTAGGTTTATAACATACCTCAAACCAAAAATACACATACCATGACCAATTCAATGTCTCAAGCTTATGTCTCAAGCTTGTTCGTCTTCCGGAAATTCTGGCATGTTCAGTATACCAGATACCAGAATAGACCACGATGCCACAATACGCCAAGAATTCAACCGTATTTATCGTCCGCCACTCCACTTGGGTGTAAACGTTGACATTGTTGTCCTCACCTGCTGTGGAGCACGAAATCATCCTTTGATAGAGTCTTGATGTCTTGATATTGGGCGGAATCCATTGTCCCTGGGTTTAAGGGTGGCATCAGCGATCTGTCATATGGCACCGATGCATGGGAAAATGCCCGACTGTCTGAGCGTGACAGTGTTCTCAGGGCAGAAAAACTGGGGTAAGGAGAAGAATTGCCACTGGGGAAAATGGATTGAACGTGAGCAGAAGGATACATGGCGGTGGGAGAGTGCAAGATTGATTGAGTGGGCATGGTATTATATATGTTAGAAAAAGCGGACATGTCACCAGTAAATGATGTTATGATTGATCCAGGCTGGCATGGGCCTGGGAGAGGCGAAACATATCCAGAAGGTTGTGAAATAGCACCCAGTGCAGGAATGGACGGTGCTTGTGTCATGGCACGAAATTGGTGCAGATCATGAGGTACAAGGTCACACAGGCATTCATTTGGAGCACGGGATACAGTGCAGGCTGGTACGTGGGGGGAGGAACTGCATGAAAGGAAGCGTGATCTGCGCTGGCGGAAGGTGGAGTCATGGGATGATAGGGGAATTGATGTGCGTCGTAAGGGAATGTAGTTGAGTGCAAGCTACATAAAGCGGGTTAGTGAAGCTACTGGTGGTCAGACACAGCAGACGAATCATATGCAGGTGCATGATATGGTGGAAATTGACTTGCGGTGGGATCGCACTGGGAATCGGTGGCAGATCGGAACATTGCATATGCAGGAGGTGCAGCAGTAGGTGCAGCAGATGTGCTAGCAACATTGTGTTAGACATCAGAGATGGTCCGGATAGAAGATGAGTGCAATTACTTGGAATCGTTTACCCCAGCTGTGTCTGACTGAGGATACATGAAATAAGGATCATTAGGATCAATAAATTCACTGGTGAGGTTGGGTATGCCATGGGTTGTATCCATCGTTTGTCTTGTCTGAGGTCTCAAGATGTCGTCGAGGATGGGGGAAGAGCCTCCTCCGGATTTGTCCAAGGAAGGGTCCCAGAACCCTTCGGTGACATGGCTTCAGAACGTCATCTTCCACCACATATCAGCCAAGGACGTACTGCGTCCTTAAATTGATAAGTGTAGATGGCAGTTTCGATGTCGATGTCGACCTTGACTTCAAGCGTTGCAGGCACCAGGTTGCACAATAGAAGTCGACAATGTGAATGAAAGACCTGGTACATTACATGCTCCCGTCTGCGAATTTCTCCACAGCATTATACACGCCCAGCATCGCATTATTAATGGCCTGGCTTTTGCCAAGGACAAACGGAAGGCTCAACTGTGCTTCAAGGCGTTTTCCTATGCGAAAATACATTATCGTGCGCTGGGTGAGGTGCTTTGTAAATATGCTCAACCCTTCTTCTTTACCAACTTAATGAAAAGACAGCTTTTTGCTGGACAAGCCGATGATGAATGCCCTAAGTGACGCTGATGGTATGGCAAATAAATAAACAAGTTTCTTCTAGATTGGCAAGTTTTGGGAGACGAAGAAGCACAACCTGAAGACTAAGTGCCTCAATACCTTTCTTTCAGGCTATAACATCAATGTAAAAATCCCGCTAGCAGGTGGTGGGGAACGTGATCCAACACCGCCCAAGATTGCAGCACATGTATCTAACCTGATCGGTAATGACTTGCTGCTGGTTTGCCTGGGGACAGACAACCTCGTGAATGTAATATTAGACTTTTTGCCTGTGGAATCTAACAACCTTGATAGGGTCATTGACGGGGCTTTGATCGCCAGATACTTTATGAGATGATGGAGTACTTTCTTTTTAGATCGGTAGGAGCACTGGGAATCAACTATACATCAAGATTTGGTGGTCGGTATCCCGTTGTGTGCCCTGCATTCATCTGTACAGTGGTGTGTGCTACAACTCTCTACCATGGTCACCTCCGATCTTTGTTTGCAGTTCCACTATTATCTGACTGGTGTGAAAGTGGATATCTCCTTCACCTCTACTACATTTGATCCCATCTATACGAGGTACTTTCTGCTCCTTGTTGGGATGTTAGACCATCCCTACCATGGACTACTACTTGATGAATTGCTTACCACTTCGTTTGCACATGCATGGTGAGTTGTTGTAGCCCTTCCTCTACTAATCTAATCTGCATGCCAGTGCCTCACACTGCCCAAAGACGACCATTGTGGTTACTGACCCCTAACCGACACAGGTTCTGCAACAATTACACCAAAACTGTCACTTTACTGATCCCCAGACTACAATTGATTTTCACCTCACCCTCCATGGACTTCCATTGTAGTATGGGTTTGGTGCTGTGAGCCAGGTGGTTTTTTCTTGTGTACAATATATTATATCTCGTCTCGTGTACAAGTGAAGTTCAAATCCTGCTAAAGTTTGCAGGGCTGCCTAGCACGATCTCCACTTGAACTCGACAAATCAACTCTCGTCATCCTTGTCGAAGTTGTCTTCATCTGTCAGTGCTAGGTGTGTATAACTCTGTGGAGAAATCTGCGGAAGGGAGCACGTAAAGTATCTCAGGTCTTTCATTCACGATGTCGTCTATCATTGTGTGACTCGGTGCTTGCACAAAGGTTTTATACGAGCATCCAAGTGCACGATTCATATATACACATATACTTGGCCATGGGGGATGTCAATCTAGCAAAGACCCTCCCGTTTTTCTTCCAGCTGCAGGTCTGTTCAAGCTATTACATCCCATGCATTACATAATCTACATACACAGGATTCTCGAGCAAAGTCGACTGTGGTGTTCAAGCCCGTACGCTCACAATATCCTCCACAGATGTCAACGATCCTTGGTGTTTGTGAACATCGACTATCTCCAGCTGCAGTCTAATGAATCCTTGCTGGCCCTTTGTCAGACTAGCTGGATTGCCTTTCGAATTCCAAGGTACCTGCGTTGATCTGGCACCTTGCAATTGTCGAAAGTAGGACTCACAACTACCTTTAGCTCAGTCCCTCCCAGGGCCCAACTAACTTTAGCTTTGTCCCTCTCGCGGCGTCGCCCTGAGAACACTTCTATTAAATTCATTGCCAAGCATAGCCAATGACTCACCTTTCAACATATGTTGTCCCTAGCTGAGAGACTGGTGTGTATACGTGTGCATGCCTTCCTACTGCTTCCTGAATGTTAGCCGAGGACTGTCTCAGCTCGCACTCTCGTTTATGCCTGTCAGTGACTAGTGCATGCGGCTGATGGCACAGTCTTCCATGTGATATATGCGTAAGTTCATGATTATCTGGTCTTGCTTACTGGAATAGATCACTCTTGGAAATTTCCTGGCAAGGTCACCCCACAGGAGTCGTCGGACTAGCCCGTACCTATAAATATGGCGACACAACCGACTCAGAGCTATTCCAACAAGACCACCAGTTATGCCTGCCCCATATTGAAGTCCTAGTTTCAACAATGTCCGAAGATGAGAATCTGTCTGCATTGCGGTCTGGTCAATGTCGGCCACGTCAGGAAGCAGAGGATGCCTTGCACATTGGCCTGAGAAAAAAGCCGTATGTAATTCTTGCCACTCCGTCTGTGTCATCAACTTGTGTGGTCTTGCCAGCTGTCTTGCTGATCCACTCATACATCATGGACGACATTTCGGTCAAACGGAACATGCATTATGCAGCATCCGAACTCTGTTAAAGAACGGACTTTTCTGCATCAATAACCCTGTGAATGATAATAACAACGTTCTCACGATTCAGTATGTGTCCCATTACTCAATTCATTACACTAAATGGATAATTGGCCTCCACAAAAGGGAGGACAAAGAACATCATGTTTTCAAAGCTCTTATTCAAATGATTCCTGGTCTTCAGAGTTGACTCTTGGCAAGCTCTGAAGAAGAACTTCGCCTAGTTGCTGATTTGGTGTGTTTGCCTTCAATCCATCGTTGACAGTCTAAGTTTTTGTCCTGTTCATGTAGATCCAGAAGGGAGTTTCCAGTGCAAGGTCCGATGACACCAAGAGCTTAAAGGGTGTCATCATTGATTGGATTGCTCCTAAAGGACAACCTCTCGATCCCCCACTTGCGTGCAATATCAAAACAGATCACAGCTTCAATCACAACCGCACAGGATACCTCCTCTGTCCTGCTGGACTTGACTGGTCAGATACTGAGTGCACAATGTTCCTTTCACACTCAACATGATCTTACATTTTCCAGGACAAAGGAAAATCTTCGAAATGGCCATCTTCAGGTATCAGGGGACCAGTGGCCGATATTCTTATATCATGAATACTCTTACAATCCAGATGATCTGTGGAAGGGGCTCCTTAGAAGCGCAATTATTGTCTCGGTGAGTCTGGCCATCTTTGCCCCAATATTCAATAATGCAAGCTGGAATACTAGGCGTATAAACATATTTTCTTGTCCCCAAGTTCTGTTGGCAAGGAACCTAGAGCTACGTGTTCAGGGAATGCCTGTATTCATGGCATGACGTGTGTAATGCAAGCATCTAATGCCTATGTGGCTACTCAAGTGAGTATATGTCCGCAAATTGATACAAGGATGACTCTGATATCCCCCAGGTTCGTTTCAGCCTCTTGTCGACTCCAATATTCTCAAGGACAGACACTACGACCAATTCAAAGCGATTCTATGCCAGCATCTTGGATCTCCTGCAAGATCCTGATGAAGCAGACAAAGTCAACAATCTTCTGGAATGGTGGAATCGGTAAGCTCAACAATGCTGGAAGCCGAACTGCATCTTCAATACTGACATCCCCAACAGTAAGATCTTCCCAGATCATTTGCCAGTACAGATTGCCCCCACTCAGAACAGTGTTCTAGCCAAAATTCGAGCCAAGCGAGCTGTGGTGCAGGCTGCTCCGGGTCTTGACAGTGAGATCGGGCCAGAAAATCCGCTCTAGGGTTAGTCTGAGTGTCTGCCAGATCTCACAGGATGTATTATCCTCAAATTTGTACTGTCTATGCTCAGAAGAAATATATTTCTCATTACTCTCTATCATATCGTCTGTATGAGAAAGGCTGGTCCAATGAAATTGACAACAGTTCCAGCAGTTCTGTTCTCATAATTATAACTGTCGCAAACCCACTGCAGTTGGCCAGACTCCATGCTGACCCAATTTCAATCAGTATTCTGCTAGACTTACCTTTGCCAAATGTGCAATCAAACTCTTCGGGTGAAATCTTCTAATCGGGTAAGCCCTGCAGGCCATCAGTTGAGAAATGGCACCAGACAAAGTCGGAGAACGAATGATCACCGGCCCAGTGGTGCCATGGAGGTGTATTTTGTGACCGAAACATGACAAACTCTGCAATGCTGTAAGAGCAAGTACATCCACAATAGGCAGTTTAGAGTCTGTATTGTTTCGTAGGACTGTAGTAGAAACACCATATGACTTGTCAGTTACAGCCAAAGGTACCAGTGGTCACCGGACAGATGTACAATCAATTGCTCGCCATTACTGGCAAGACACATAGTCTTGATAGCAGTGAATTCCTTGGTTAGTCTGGAAACCCTTGGCAAAGGATTACATGATCAGGTATCTCATGTTGATGCTGGCCCCAGCACCCAGGTGCAAGTAACCCTACTAGGATGATTTTTGCATTTATAGATTACTTTTCATCCTAGCGTAAACGACCTAATCGTAGTTTGTTTTCACCTGAATCTGGTGATTTTTGGCCTGTAACAGGTTCATTGTCCCACGACCCAAGGTCAATCCAATGGGTGACATTCAACCTGGCTCACGGTCACTTTTTATGTAATGCGGGCGTGATAGGCAACTCGCCGCGTGGCCTGAAATCAACCCACGCAGTCGTGGACTGCGGAAGAACTCTTGGAAGAACCCTTATGTAAATGCCAATGGGTCCATTTATATGTCCAATACGCAACCGTTCTCTATCACCTTTCTAACATGTCTTCAAGACGGGCTCGAGGTGGCCGGTGGAGGACCGACAATTCCCGACCTTTCAAACATCACCTCCCGCCTGATCGTGAACTCACCACCGGACTGTACCCCGATCCAGTCCGTGCGATCGAAAGGCCCAAGGTGGCAGCAGAAGATGGAGAAATTGTGATGAAGAACATGCAATATCTTGGGTCATATAACTGGACGAATTCCACACCAGCGACCATCATAGTGCCTGGTAAGTCCACTACTCGTCTTGATAGCTCGCAAAGCAAGCCTTAAGGAGCATAATTAGGATCACCCCCCGTGTGGAGAGACAGGCCGTTGCCCTACACAGTCGAGGCCGACACCGACGCCTATTTTATTGATCAGAATGGATTCCGAATGCCGTCGTCAGCTCTTCTGCCACTGTTTAAATCCGTTGACAGTGTAGCGAGGGGCGAGAACCAGCCGGATATAGATTGGTCGTCTGTTGACTTTGTCACCGATCGGAACAATTTGAAGAAGTTATTGAGGTGGATTAATAGTGATGGCAAGGGCGAATTTAGGGTCGATACACAGCTTGCAGGACGACGAACCGTATTGTTTGATCGCTGGGAGAAGTGTACTAGAGAAGCTCCTGGCTGGAAATATGGACACAACTTCGGAAAGGCATCAACGACTCCTGCGCCGGGATGCAAACTTGGGACTGGGCACCATAGGATCATCACCTACGTGAGTTCCGAAATGAAACATTTGACAAATCTTGGATTTACTGGTATAAACCCAGGATATAAATGGATTGAAAATTGTCGTCCGTTTCGAAGTCGACGCTTGCCTCCCACGGGCAGTAGAACCTGCCAAAGCTACATCCAACACTGTTGACCAGCTGACGGAGAGCTTGTCCGTGGTATCGATTTCCTCGCAATCGCCGGCATTACCCAGGAATCCTACCTCTGAGATCCCGCTTCTGATCATAAAAGGCGGGTCCAAGTTGCCCCAATCAGCTCTTATCAAACTCCAAACTCGATCCGAAACCAGCAAACGCGTTGTAGATTGGCAGGAGTCCTACCCACGTTTGTTTCTCACTCAAATGGATCATCATTTTCTGGGGGTCCATTCGAGAGGTCGATTCCACACCTGCGAGAAACGGGAGATGGCGTTGGATCTCGATAATATTTTCAAGGAAAGCCACGTGCAAGACAGTCTCAAAAAATTGAGGCGTGCATTGGAGTTGATTCAGCAAATTGTGGTACAGGGCGGCCAACGAGGAAGATTGAGCCTTGTCTGCCAGAACAATGAGCTCAGTGTCTTCGAGAGGAGCAGTCAGACGAGCTGTTTACCAGATGATGTGATGGAACGCTTTGATGTTTGAAACTCGCATGATGACCGTTTTTTATTATGCTGTCGGTGGTTTTTTGCTCTCTACTGTTACAGACGAATGTCTCCTATTCTTTCTCACTGAGCTGATCAAGGCCAAGACCACCACTGCCATAAAATACTGGCTCTCAATAACTCCGTCCTGAATGCCTGGAAAAGTTCTGGAGCGGACTCGGAGTTTGGTTTTTGATGGCATCGACTCGGATACTAGCCACCTTAAGCAACTGCTCACGCCTTCATGATTTGAACGATGGCATCCAGATAATACTTGCGGTCCCAGGCCGAGTCGGAGACAGTGGATTGTAGTTATTGTGCTCAAACCTCGTAAGGGTCTGTCGGAGGGGGGTGAAGTACCACAGCTGGTTGGGGTTTACAGCAGCCGTTGTTACCTGCAGAACAGTGGTATGCTCAAGCACGAGCCCAAAAATTGAATGCACACTGTCAACTAACCATTGCACATTAGATCGCTGGACGAATCCTGTGGGGGATGCGACTGGATTGGCGTATATTTGCCCAAAAAAAATGCACTGATAAACGCCACCGTTCATAGATACGACCTTGTACTGCTGTTGAGTTTCCACGAAGATCTTGCGTTCATCCTGCCAAGCAATGGGATTCAACAATCTGGATGCAAAACACATACGAGTGGCATATTGGTTCGGTTGATTGTGCACCCGAATAAAATACTGTGACAAAGATCTGGTTACGACCTAGAAAATCTAATGAACAATTATTAATTCAAGTTCGCGTCAAGACCGGCGCTACCTTGAATGTAACAGGATCCGCGATAACGGGGGGCGAGCTAGCATTGCTTGGCCGATAGCAGGACTCATGATGAGGCGCTGAATCTCAACACAGCGGTAACGGACTGAAGTAGAGTTCATTGTCCGAGTTATGTTCAATAGGACTTTGGAAATCTTGAAGGAGGACTCCTATAGATCGGTGACCGCTCCCTCTTATACGAGAGGTTTGACCTCATAGTAAAGAGGGGTCGGTTACCAACCCTAGGACTCCTGTATCTTTTCCGCTATGGGACCAAATCCCCCAAATCTCATCCACGATGTCTGGCTGCAGATTTTGTCTTTCTGCAATATTGCCAGTGTTCTTGCAGTCAGTGAGGTCTGTCACCTTAGTCAATACCTTGGCATACGTTGAACTAATTACCTTCTGCTAGATCTGTAGGTCCTGTCATGATATTGCTTTCACTAAACAAGTCTGGTTGGCTCTACTCCGCGATCTCGAGGCTCGTCTATTCCTTGACCAACTACCTCGACAACCTCTCCACGAATTATCAACTGTGGAGCTTGTTGAATTAGTCAAGCGAATCGTACATGGTCCACGCACCTGGTGCCCTGCACATGCCGCCGAACGTATCATCACCTATCAGCATACTATATTGCACCCAAGCTTACGTTTTCACAAGGACGCTACAATACTTCCAGGTGGCCGACACGTCCTACTCCAGCGCTGGGATACCCTCGAATGCTGGGGTATAGCGGAAGGCAAGGCTATATGGACACATGAGAGTCAATGGCCGCACGAAAGGGTGACCTGTTTTGCTGCAGACGTGGTTGATGAAGGCCGAGCCGCTGTCATTGTGATATGTCGGACATCATCGAGCGTGGAGGTCGTGCGACTGGACTTCCTGGCCGAGTCGTCCTCTCACCTTCTGACGCTGCCCATCTGTGCAAGTGACCATCGATCTGCGAAGATATATGGCAACATTGTTGGCCTGTGGGATGGCACGTCGATACTCCTCATAAAGTTGGCTACACAGGAAGCAATCAAATTCGAACCGCTAGGTTCGCCATACCCCATTATCGCCGATATAGCCGTTGTAAACGACCACGTCATTTTCGTCGGCGTTGTTGAAGATGGTGTCGTCCAAATCAATATATGGACAGAGAAGTCTCTCGCCCCGTTCTGGTCTCCTATTGTGGAACAGCCAATAGCCGCCCTGTGGGATACCATGAGGTTTTGTTCGGAGACTGTTCAGGTCTCGGTAGGGTGTCAACCAGTATACCTAGGGTTGTCGGCTCACATCAGTCTTCTGCGTGAAGATGTGTGCAAGATTTGGGTAGGGGTTTCAGGTTATGTGGGTAACTGGGGCGCCTGGACTTCCGCCCTCTGGAGTTATCGTCTATCCTTGCCGCAACTAGCGAACACCCGTACGGTATCGCATTTGCAGCAGCTGTCGTCGGTGGTCGTAGAGGACGAAATCGACTTTCATTCGGGCATCACGTACTCAGGTCACACGGCGGTATATAGAAAACATCAAACATCGGAATATCGGGATCATAATTAGCAACAAGCCCTATAGCTATTCTGTAACATTACTATATCTCAGTAAGTTCAGATGAAAGTGTAGTATGCCAAATTAGTGCATTTTCAGCAGATTCCATGTTCCAACACAATTTGGCATACTACACTTTCATCTGAACTTACTGAGATATGATCATTGGGTTCGACATGTCGCGCGGGTGTCGGCGTATAGTGGGGCATTGACATCTCTGATACATCCTTCGATCGTGGTATCGTACTACGAGTGAATGTGAATGCATCTTGGCATCATGCATATGGGCCCTTCAAGTTCGTGGAGTTGATCACACTTTTTATGCCATTATTAATTTGCCTATAAGTCAATGTCAACAACATTCAGCGTTCAACGTCCAACGCCAAACACTGACCATGATTGCCAAATTCGCACTGGGTCTGGCGTAATTGGATGCAGTGATACAAGGAGAAAAGAATAACGAGACACTGGCGCGTTCACGGCCGTCCACTGTCTACGCAGTCCAAAAAAAAAAGGCCACTGAGCTGCTCCCACAAAAACCAAAAGTCTATCATCTTTGATCAATGTCAGAGCGACTAAACAGTCTTGTTGTGACAACACGGATTTTTCGACGGATAATCATGGATCATCCCCAAATGCGAAAGGCCGCAGCCTAAGCAACGCAAACAAAAAACAAGGACAGAAAACGTAACTTCCAGGATACTATTCCTTCTGACTGAGCAGATCAAGACCGTTGAACACCTCCGGTGACCATCTTTGCAGGCGCAGATAAGAATAACTAACTTCTCAGGAAGGATCAGTGGTTGCCAACAGCCTTGAAAGTCATCTACAAATACAATTGATGTCTATGTCTTTATCATAGAGCGCTGTCAGTATTAATATTCACGCGACGTAGATATACAAGTTCATGTCTTCATCGTCTCTCTTCAAGTATTCCTGCTCCACCAGCACTTGGATCCGTAGTTTGATGCTGCTAACTTCTGGTACGAAGTGGCTTTTGACGGCATCGATAGTGGCCACCTTAAGCTGCTCGTACGACAACTCCTTTCGCGCCTTCATGATTCGAACGATGGCGGCATCCAGATAATACTTGCGGTCCCCTTCAACGGAGGTCTGCGTGCGCTTAGATTCTTCGAGCTGTCACAAGATTACTTGAATCAGATTCCTACAAGGTAAAATACACCATGCGCTAACCGTTTCCTTGACTTGAATAGAATTAATGTGGATCTTCGGTCTGGGATCGGTGAAATCTGCGTTGAAACGGAACAAGTCGCTATCTTCCACCTCCTTACCGAGCGGAAACTTCTTCAAGACCCTTTTCTTGCCACACGCCAGACTCTGCAGTGTCCGGCGCAAATCACTGTCACCTGTTCATTCGCCAGCCACGTCAGTATCACTTGTCTGACTGGAACAGAAATAAGACTCACCCATGCGTGTTTGTTCCAGGATGTCGGTATACGTTAATTCTGTTGCGTCGTTGAACAAGAGAAGCATGATTCCCTGGTACAAGCTGACGGAAAGCTCCTTCGATCCCATCTGGAAATGCGCCCTCAACGTCATCGTACCCAATGCGTGGTCCCAACCAAGTTTACGTCCTTGGTGTTTGGTTTTGTAAAACGTGGTGAAACGGGTCAGTTCCGCTTGCATCTTGGGTTCACGTAAGACGAGATCGCCACCACCCATCACAAAACCAGACTTACAGAAAGCGGTAAATCGACGGTAGTCTCCCGTGCAGCAAATGGCCAGACGCTCTGTTGAAGAACCATGACGGATAGTTTTTGTCCGGCACTGTTCACTTCACGCTTGGAGTGATATTCTCGCATCATTTCACGAGAGAGGGCGAGGTCATTGAACATATGGTCTCCCATACCAAACTCCGGATCATATTCTATAATATCTTTATGTCAGAGTCGAATATCCTGGAGAAATCACGCACGTTCTTTGAGTTTCTTGAGCATCAGCTTTTCGTCGTCATCAGAGGCGCTTTTCCCCAACAGCAGTCTCTTCGCCAATGCACGATGGTAGAACGTCCTGAATACGTCTTTATCGTCTGTGAACCGATACAAGGCGAGCGCTGCATCCATTCGTTTTACGAAGGCAGCATCATTAGAATCGCGATTTGGTTCCCGCATAGCTTTGTCCATGTACTTCGCGATCATCTCTGCAGGCTTGTTATGTCGCGCCTTGAATCCCGTTTGGAAAGCGTCAATGAGAGCGTAGCTGAACTGATTGTGGTTGGTAGTTGAGACCACAGTGGATGGTCCTGCAGCACTTGTTGAGGTATCGCCAGGATTGGACGTTGGAAGGGGGACTTGATCCACGAATGCATCGGACACTACGGTATCTGCAAGACTCTTGAAGTCGAGGAGCCGCTGGACCATATCATCATCAAGGACAGTATCTTTGACGATGCTCTGGACCGACGTCTATACCCGTCCTGTCAGAATTGAAGACTAGCCCAGTGGGGAATCATGGTGCAGACCATAACATGGGCTTTGAAAGCAGCACATAGCACCTTCAACCCAGCAACTCGCGCGAACAGGCGGTACAATTTGCCTAGTTCTTTGTTATCTTTTGCGTCCATGAGCGGACCCAATGCTAGACATGTGCGGTAGGTTGTTCAGCACTGACAACAAATGGCAGCCACTATACCGTCGGTCGCCAACCATTCCAATCTGTCATCCACCAGAGCCTTTTCAGTGACCTCTTCCACGATGCTCCAGCTGCCCTCCGCTAGAACATCCTTGGATCGTTTTACTTCCTCTTCTACCCGTAAGTTGACGTGAGCGATAAATTCTCGGGCCTGGTTTTTCAGCGCCACTGAACGCTCAATAGACTCTGTTGCATAAAATGACTGAGTAATGTCGATGTAGAAGGCCTCGAATGTGGGGTGGTATTGGCCATGTGTGATCAAATGAGGGACCAGCTTGATTATGGAAGGCCTCATTTCGTGTTCGTGTCTGAGAACACGACGGAGTGAGCATAGCTTACCCCCCAGAATCATCAGTGAGCTCCACTGACCGGTTCTCCCGTTCCCAAGTGACCCATTGATGCGTACTTAATCTCAAGCGATCGGCAATTTGTGGGTTACGGAAGATTCGGTCGGAAAAGAGTGTATAGGAGAGATCACTGTGATAGTAAAACGTAAAACCAAAAGTGCACAATTAAAAGGGTAATAACATACTTGACGCTGAGCAGCTCTGTGTTTTGCAGGATGTATAGTTGATCGAGGTATGTCAAGAGAGACCGTAGGAAAGACTGGGCAACATCTATGAGCTAATACGATGCGAAAAGAATCTTGGGCCTACCACTTCGGTTTGGAACCAGTCGAGTGTTCTCACGAAGAGATCCATCCATTGTGTGGCATCCGGTATATGTTGCATGAGATCGCTGGCCAAGCGGCCCACACACTGCTCGAGTTCAAGTCGCAAATTCTCGTACAAGCCTTCGCCTCTCTTTGAGACAGTGACAACAAAACGGCATGCAGAGTAGATGCCCTCATACGTGGTTGGAAGGTCCTCAGGTGCATTTCTCGTCAGCGTTATCCTGATGCTCCGCTTGACCAGAATGAAATTCTGATCATGGAGAGATTCTGGCGGTGGTTTCACTAACAAAGCAAGTGACGTTTGAAGTGCACGATGACAACATAGGCTGAGACGCACTGGGTTCACCAATGACCTGTATTCTGATGGGACCATCGCGAGCAATACCCTTCCCTTTCACATCTTCTCTAGACCTGGACGCAGAGGCAGAGTCAGAGTCCGAATGCAGGCGTGGTACCTTCCGGCGAGGTGAAGCGGACCTGTCATCGGAAATCGTGAACTCAGAAAATGCCTTGGATGTTACAGGAAGCGTGAGGAGCGTGAAGACGTCGGTCATCGGTTGAAATGTTGAACTTCCGTTTCCAGCGCTGCCAGTACTAGTGAGTACTGAGTACTGAGTACTGAGTCGACGGTCGACGGCCGTTAAGATTATACCTTCGATCCCAAACGCCTTTCCACTCTAATGCTGAATAGTCTGATGTTATATAATCATTCCACTTGAAGTCCATTTTCAGAATTATCATAAATATATCAATATCCAAGATCGACAAGTGCGGATCGCAGGTCAACGTCACTAGGGGGTGATACAAATAAATTACCCATACAAAACAAAACCCTAAATTTAGGACTTGTGAAATATATATCTAAATGCATTAGTCAAGTTCATCAGGAAAAACCTCCTTCTGAAATTTTGTATAATAATGTATAATTAAATAGGATTATATAGGATTATGTGGGATTATATCAGATTACCCCAAATTATTTGATTTTCAGAATTATGTGAGATCATATAGGTCCTTGCCATGAAAATATAATCTCATATAATCTTGGTATAATTTGGCATAAGTATATACAATACAATGAAATTCAGCACAGATTATTTCTCATTAGTTACTTTTTTCTTTTCTTATTTCTGCCCAGATTCAAAAAATCATGTGAAAATTTATGAAATTCAGCTCAAACCATAACAGGTGACAAAGCACAATATACGAAAAAACAGCGCCTATCAGTCATCCATTCCATCAAAGTCAATGTCCACATCCCCAGAAGTAGCCGCCCTAGAACCCACACTTATGCCACATTAGTATAGTCAAAACATGTGAACTTACAGAGCATCTCATAAAAGGCCAGACATTAAAGTGTGGTAATATCCAAGTTTCCATTTGAATAGATCACGAAGAATAGAAATATGACTGTCATAGATATCCTTGCAGTAATTGATGGCCATTGATTTCGACACATGGGTTCCAGTTGCAAATTCAGCAATCGAGACATGGACCTACAGCAAAATGAAAAGAAAGAAAAGACAAACCCCAGTTGCTACCAAAGCTAGCATGACTGTGGCCATTTCATTTTCTCCATTATCTGCAACGGAGGAAAAAAAGTGGTCCTTGAACTTGTAGCCAATGGCATTCTCATCCTTAAAGTAAATCTCCAATAAGAGGGAAGCAATGATAGAGTTGTGATAAGGCTCCTTGTGCGTCTATCACACTTCATCAGATTGAGTTAACATGACAAAAAAAAATTATCTGAACTCCATTTTCTGGGAAAATATAATTTTTGCAGGCTAATAAATTTTCGACAAGATTCGTGCAACCATTCTTGAGTCCATAGTGTCCAGGTACCAGGGCAATATATACCCTCTTTGCTTCATGCCAAAAGGTACCAATTCGAGCATCTGGCTGTGAACAAAAATTAGCAACAAATATGCTGTGTAACAAATACATACCAGTTTAGCAAGGTCATCTAAATATCCATTGTCAATCTTGAGATGGTTCAGTATCTCAGTCAAACCTAATATCTTCACGGCATTGATAGTACCATCACAACGGAACTCTAAACATTGTGGAGTCATTGACCAAGCATTTGTAAATGCTAAATCAGCAAGCACATTGTCGATCAACGAGTGAAGTAGGCAATGAATACTGGGTTGTTGGGCTAGGAGGTGTAAGACTTTGCCAGGGACAGTGACAAGCTTCGTGCTGTAGGGCCATTCATTGATGCTATTAGTAAAGGATATGGCTTCATGATTGAACTCCTGTCCATCTGAAACAATGGTCTCAGCATCTTCCATGGGGTCACTATCAGCCCATTTCAGGACCTATAAATGAAAGTGTTAGACTGTAAAAGTAATTAGTATAAAATATACCTCGCATTCGTGTGCCTGATCGCGCTTTGATTTTTTTTTGACAGCAGCCTTTGACTAAAGAGTTGTTAGGGCATAGGATTCATGCCGTGATGTATTTACCTTCGTTGTGGCCTGAATAGGCTTGGATTGCCTGGGCACACTGGCTGTTCCGAGTTTTTTAATACGTGATTTGGACTGTGGGGCCCTACTGGAACCCTTCGCATGTGAGGGAGGTTTATCGCTTGCGTTGATGATCTCTGGACGCTCGCAAAAATTCAGGATGGCACATAAATTTATAGATAATGGCGACATACCTCTGACATCAGTTGATTGTGCAGTTTGGCCGGCTGCAGCACAAGCCATCCCAGGAGTTCATCCTCTTCAGATGGGGCCTCCGAGTCTGAGTCCTGGGGATGCGTGTTGCTTTCTGGCACCGATTCCGAGTCCTTGATGGCTGGGCCTAATCCGTTTGAGGTATCTGCTGTAGGGAAAATAGCTGTGGTGATAGAAAACAAATTTAAGCAGCGTACCCTTTACCCCTTCGTTGTTGGATTCAATGATGTTGATCCTTGTAGCTCGTCTGGTGATTTGTTTGGGCCGAATGAATAACTCCTCTATTTTTTTCTGTAGATGCATCAGTTTTGCAGTCATCAGATGAAACTCACCTTCGTCCGACTTTTTGGCTACCTTGTTATGCTTGGTGTTGCTTTTTTTGGTGGTTTTCTTTTCACCAGGCTCCCCGCCATCCATGCTTGGTATATGTTTTCATTTCGAACTCGTGGCTCTGTGTTGTGTACTACTTGAAGGTCCTTTGCCAGTTGGGGCCACACCAACCCAGACTTTGTTTGTCAGCTGGCACGTTGCCTTTCAATGTGATGACTACCATCAAAAACTTGCTTTTCTGACTCATTGCCTTTTCCTTCGCCTGGCGTGTGCATCGTGAAGGCCACTGACTAAGTCAACCGTGGGAACCCAAGCACGTGACTGCCCAGGTCCCACTACTCCACCGCTTTGCTGGATACTGCTCCGTGACCAAAGCTCAGACAGCTTGGAATGAGTCTCTATCTGCCGGAACCAATGGTCCTGCAGCCTCTCTGCCTGCAATTGCGCTGCCACTACATTTGCTTGATGACGAGCAGGTATATTGGGTCATCTTCAAGGGGAAGGCCCCCGGGGTATATCATGGCAAGTCAGTTTTTTCATTTGTGTTACCACAGGAATCCTCTGACTTATTCTCATATGAGATATCGTGCAAGTATTGCGTTAGGTGAGGTGATGTTGCCTGTCGTTGAACTAGCTCTTAATGTTGTGGAAGAAAACCACTGTTTTGTCTTGAGATACATGGAGGGAGGGGTTTCTGCAGGGTCTGACTAAGTAGTGGGGCTGGTCTGGCTTTGTGTACAGTCGTAGCATTTGTTTTACAATGTCACTGGATGATTTGAAGTCAATGACTTCACAACTCTGGCTCTGGGAGCAACTTAGCAACTTAAATGTTGACAGTATGACAGGAAGGATAATGGTTGTAAGGAGAACATGGGATGCTGTGTGGTGTCAACACAGTATCACTGAGAAACTTAAGTAAAGTACTACTGGTAGCATCATGTTCGGTATTGCTATCCCCACACTCAGTGATACACACCGATTCTTGCTTGAGATATTGAAATCTCCTGTAGACCTTCATTGATGCCCTTAGCTAGTAAACAACAAGACCTTCAACAAGTAATTTATTTGTAACCAAGTATAAAAGTAAGTCGTCACATACAAATGTGACAAGATCACTTGACCTTCAACTGTCATGGTTGTTGGAAGCACTGGCAGCAGACAAGACAGCCACAAGGCCACGTCTTCCTCTCGCAAAGTCAACCATTCTGGAAGCACAATTAATGCCTCAGGTCAACAAGTCCCTTTTTGAGAAAGTCTCAATGCAACGGCTATTTGAAATCACAAGATTGCCACTGATAAAGAGATAACCCTTCATTGAGAAGGTGGGTGGTTTTGTGACCAGGTGTCATATTCAATGCTCACCATTTCTATGCTCATGTCTCAGAGATGAGTCTATCTGAACATGTGCAACCCACAGCACTGAGTGCACTCCCTGATGACAAGCCAGGTGATTTGGTTATGATGGACAGTGTACTTGATGGTAGCAAGCGCATGGAGGTTAGCCATTCGGGTGGGGAGTTTCAGACAGTCTTCCAAGACATGGAGGATGACTTACAGGCTGGACAGAAGCACTGGTAAACACTTCAGAGATTCTTTGCTTACTGACACATTTCATCATATTTCTACAGTCTCCGCCACATCCCAGATTACTGCACCTGCGCTGATCATACCAAGCGACTCGTTGTAGTGATTGCAGCCGTTGTAGGCGCGAATCGGGGTGTGCAAGTCCTTGTCTGTGGGGTCAGAACCCAAAACTCACTTGTTTGTAACTATGTACAGGGAACACTATATAACTACTGTATAGTATCTATAATGGGACTGTACTGAAGAATGGGAAATATGAGAAGAAAGGAATGTAAGGAGAGGGGATATGAAGGGAAGGGGAGGAGGAATATAAATGATAGTAGGAGAATAGGGAATGTAAAGGAAAGTATGAGAATCGGAGACCACACACATGTGGACCTCTACATCGTGCAGCTTTTCAAACCCGAGATGAACTCCATCATCAATGCTTATGTTACCTGGTGTGCCGCCACAGCGAAGAAAGGGCTAGGCAGTGAATATGTTTGCCCTTCTGATGCAGTTGTTGAAGGGCAATATCGGATGCAAGTAGTTGACATGTTCTAGTGTTGGGGAAGTTCGGTCTGAGACCGACCCAAACCTGGTTTAGACCGAACTGAAACCACCAGTTTCAGTTTTGGTTTGGGAAATTTCAGCTGAGACTGAACCATTCAGTCTCTGGTTTCAGTATTTTACACTGAGGCGATGATTTTGATAGGAATCATTGGAATCTGATCGGAATGGTCTATCTTTGTTAATAGTCTTTTGAAATGCTTATAAGTTTGGAACATTCTGATTGGATTCCGATCAGAATCAACATTTTTTGGATTTGCACAGTGTTTGCTTTTCTGAAAAGCCTCAGCTTTTTTTCAGTTTTTTGTGTTTTTCTCAATCAGTTTTGTATATAAAGTAAATCTAATTGGATATTTAGTATTGACATGATGGACATCAAAACCACTTTAGGTAATATTTTCCCACAGTCCATATTTGGTAATTATTTCGATCGGAGTCTGAGTGGAGTTTGAGTAAAGTTTTAATATTTCATTACGATAATGTTCTTTACTTCCACCTTCACTTTTCACTCCTCCACAGGTCCTACTGGACTCCTGGTGGAATCCTGGTTGTCCTGGTGAATTCCTAGGATTCCTCCAGGAATCAACCAGGAATGTCATTCCTGGTAGAATTGAATTCTTATTCCTGGTAAATTCCTGCCGGACTCCTGGTGGAATTTACCAGGAATGCAGACTTAGAAGAATTTATTCTGTAAGGAGACATTCCTGGTGATTCCTGGTGGACTCCTGGTAAAGTCCAAGACACATTCCTAGTAATTCCTGGTGGATTCCTGGTAAATTCCGGCAGTCAATTTGCAAAAGCATTTTCACCAGGGATTGAACCCCTGCCCTCAAAACCTCTAAACCAGCCATCCAAACCACTGAGCCATCAGTCCTATTATTTAAATCTAGCTTCAAGCCTCCAATAGAGACATATGCCTGACTTACACACTGGCTTTTCGAAACCTTTTTGCCATTTTCTTCATAAATATTGAGAATTGGAGAATTCTGAAAAGACAGATCAGTAAATTCATATGATTTCCATGATTTCCATTTTCAGTAATATTTTTCACTACAAAATATTTTGAAGCAACACTACAAAAGTTTTGAGGCAACACTACAAAAGCTTTGAAGCACCACTACAAAACTTTTGAAGTATCACTACAAATTATTTTGAAGCACCATTACAAAAGTTTTGAAGTACCACTACAAAGGTTTTGATGTACCTACAAAAGTCTTGAAGTACCACTACAAAATATTTTGAAGCAACACTACAAAAGTTTTGAAGCACCACTACAAAAGTCTTGAAGCACCACTACAAATTATTTTGAAGCACCACTACAAATCTTTTCAAGCCATGTTATAAGATTGTTAAAGCATTTTCAACAAATATTGCCAACTTTTTTTTCTTTCAAACATTTCAAGATCTGGTTTCATTAACAAAACTTGTAACTCAATAACAATAACAGCAAGTAGAGTCTACAGACAACAACAACAGTTTCCAGTCCATCTTATAATTTTCTGTATGTTGCACTCTTCAACACATTATTCCAGTTGTTATTACAGTGTTACAAGAAGTATCATGAATCCAAAGTTTCAGTTTCATTATCCATCAAATTCATCCAATGCATTAGATTAACAGGACTAATAACGCAACCAATAATAACAGCAACAACAACAACAACAACAACAACAACAACAACAGCAACAGCAACAGCAACAACAGCAACAACAACAACAACAGCAACAGCAACAGCAACAACAGCAACAACAGCAACAACAGCAACAACAGCAACAACAACAACAACAACAACAGCAACAACAACAACAGCAACAACAACAACAACAGCAACAGCAACAGCAACAACAGCAACAACAACAACAACAACAACAACAGCAACAACAACCACAGCAACAGTAACAGCAACAACAGCAACAACAGTAACAACAACAACAACAACAACAACAACAACAACAACACTTTCTGTATGTTCTTCAATACATTATTCCAGTTGTTATTACAGTGTTACAAGAATTATTATGCATACAAGTTTCAGTCTGGTTATCCATCAAATTCATCTTCCTCATCTTCCTCTTCCTCTTCCTCCCTATTTCTGTCCTCATTCATTTTCTCTGCCACCTCTTGTTGCTTCTTGAGAACATGCTCTGTATGAAGAAATAGCATCACATGAAGAAACCAGTTGAAATTACTGGAAGTCATTCTCTTCAGAATAGACTCAAATCCACCCAACCATGCATTCAACTGCTCACAAGCCTACAATCCAAATCTGTTAGAGTGGCCAACTATTATAATATGAAAACTCACCTGAGTATTGAAAGCTCTCTTGTAGTGTGGAGTACCATTTCTATCATGTTCAACAATGACCAGGTTTGGAGCAGAACCATTCAGTGGGGCTGGATTACACCATTTTCGGCACATATAATCAGTTGTGCGATGGTTGATATAATGATATGAGTCCACAATAAATCGTGTGGTCTTATTCCACATATCCCAGCTTCCATTGCTGATGCTAGACCTCATCACCATACAAGCTTTATCAATGGCAACATAGCCAGGACGTGACTCTTCAGTTGGATAGACTTGTTGTAGAAAGCGCAAGATATTGGTAGGTGATTCTGCTTTTGCAAACTTGGCCCATGCAATAACAACACCACAAGGAGCACATATAGTTTCCACACAGTACATTCTTGATGGTGTGAAATAATTATTTCCTTGTCTTGGTTGAGGAGCAGCAGCATCATGGGGTTGTGTATTCCGGTGGACAGGAGGCAACCATGGCATATTTTCATCCTCTGTTCTTCGCACCATTCTGGTAAAGCCAAGTAGACTCTGGCTAGCAAAGCGAGCAGCATGATTGCGCCATTGAGTTTGATGTTGCTGACATGCTTGTGTTCCAGCAATCTTCTGATTGACACAATCTCGAATGCGACACTGGATTCCAAAGGTAAGGTTATGCATAGCACAAAATACTCCTCCACGAGCATTGGCAAGATCATTATAACAATTATCAAATGCACAATACTAAAACATGTTAAAATAAATATTATGAGATATTGGAATCAAGATAAACAGACATACTGTGTGTCCCATTACAATTCCATCCATAACCACCAATTGGACAGGTAGAAAATCAGCATCAGGGTTATCTTGGTCCATAACAGCTCTACGTTGTTGTACATATTGTCGAGCTTGGGTAGCATCTTGAAGAGCCAAATGAGCATCCTCACCAACAAGTGTTGGTACTGCTCGATTCTCATCCTGTCCAACCAAAGCAGCAGGATCATCGCCAGTAATCACATCAGCAATGCTCTTGTATGGATGTGTGCATTCAGAGCAGTTGTGATGAAGTCCATGTGTAATAATCCCACATTCTCCCAAGGTTTCGAATGCTTGCTCAGTAACGGATTTAATGTCAAAGTTATCTGGCAGAACCAGGCTTTTGTTTGAAGCTGCAGCAACTGAACGCAATGACTCCTGAACAAATGTATGCCAGATCTGGCGACGAGAAATCTTTCTGGAATTTGTTTCTTGAGTTGTCCAAAAGCTGTTGTTCCAAAACTCGGAGTATGCAGAGGCTGATGCATGGAAGCTATACATTCCATTCAGAACAGCCCTAGCAAATATGCGATCCACCCATAGAGACTGCCCAACTTTGAGATATTTTGTTGAGTTGAGGTATAGTCTCTTGACATCATCTTGTTCCACATTTGACAAAGTGCAAGTATGGTCTGCAAAATATCTTGCCTCACACTTTGGGCATTTGCCAGAGAGAACATAGGCATTATCATAAATTTGACTGCCTTTGATCAGAGTGACGCGGGGTATTGTTATGGATCGCTAGATCAGCGGGCTCCAGCAACAACCAACTAAAAGTCGAGATCAGACCAGAGGAAACTCAAGAAGGATGGTGTATTCATGGTCTACCACTACTATACAGCAAGTAGCAGTCTGGGGGAGGGAGAGAGTCTAGGAAAGCGAACCAGGGAGAGAAAACCAGACTAAACGTGAGGAAAGGGAAGGGAAAAAGAGGAACAGTTCGAAGATGAAGGTTTAAATACAAAGAAGTTAGGGAAATGCCATGAAGACAGACTACCGGGTCTGTAGGTACAAATCGAGAGAGATGTAAGAACAATAAAGCTGTCCTGAGGATACAGCATTTCCACCAGTGTTTCAAGGAGTGATTGCAAGGAAATGGTTCGGAGCAATCAAGGGTCCAGACCCTGCGCCTCATGGTTGCCTCATGGCAAGGAGGTGGAACAATCCATGAGTGGATGTGTCAGTGAGCACATGATGAACATGAGGCGGCCATGTGGATGTCATGTGGCTGAGTTCCTAGTTTGGGAATGATGAGATTGGTTCGTCTTCCTGATGGTTTGCATTGGCAGTGGATGCCTGGCCAATAGCAGCATACGACTATGAATATGTGTATGCGGGATCGGGATGGAAAGGTGAACATGATGCTTCATCATTGGAGGCAGGGGAGAAGGTGAATCACTGAATGGGGAAGAACCATGATGGGGGTGATGCAATGAACACTGGTAATCATACACCAGTGACTGTGGTTCCTGCAGTACGATAAGCAAGGGTGCTTCATATAACCCTTCTTGGCTACAGGGTACTGGATGACTGGGATGTCGACTAGGTGTGGTTATTCTCGACCAGTGGACTGGTACACAAAGGTGATGAAACATGTCGGAATGCAAGTCTTTGTGGAGCATCAAGGGAACTTGTCATACATGCGAGTTCGGGTTGTTAGCTGAGCACCGGCGGTCAGCTGATGAGAAGAAAGCGAATGAATGTGGAGGTGACATGTGAAGAAGAACAAGATGGTCGGCCAAGGTAGGTCAAAGGAGTCATCGGTTGCCGGCAACTATGACGGATCCGATGTCTGAGTCATTGTGGGGAGGTTGTGTTATCCGAATATAGGTTGCATAGATATAGACGCCCACAAGGGTGGAGATGCCAATAGAACATATGACAATCGTGGCGATGAGCTGGGCGTCAAAGGTAACCATGAGGATCAGGATGACGTGTCGGTCTTCTTCAAAATAGGAAAGTCGATCGGTCATCAGGCACAAGGCTATTCATTCGTCTGTGACAGGCACAAGGAACCATGTCGGTGAATTGTGAAGGAACAATAACAATGTCATGAGCATATGGGTGTGGACATATGATCGGTCGGCGGAGAACCAGAGTATTCCGATTGCTGGGTATGATCGGTGGTTGGGTCATGGAGTATTCTTGTCTCCGGGTATGCACACCGGTCATGGGTTGTGACAAGAATGGAATGGTCAAGTTCGGATTGTATTGTCTTCAGGTTCCTTCAGCTTCTGGTTGTGCATGAATGGTTATGCACCGTCAAGTCATCCAATGAGGACATGGGGTCAACCCGAGAGTTCGGTAACAAGGTATCGTCCAATCAGAGCGTGGGACTTGGCACATCTTCGTGGGAATGTATGGGTGTCATGTGCTGTCAAAGCAAAAGACAGGGGCAAAAAGGTGAAAATCGTAACAATACCCCCCTTTCAAGATTCGCGTCCGCGCGAATAAGCAAAAGAACAAGGAGGAGAACATAGGGACAATGAAACATCATCAAGAGGGTTCCATGTCATAACAGCGCACGTTTAACGTCATACCGGACGTCGTAGACCATTGTCATGTGCAATATACATGACAACAATCAAATCCATGATTATTGGGGGTCAAGATCCAACAAAGAGGATGGGGCAACTGATTCGAACAGTTAATCGTCATAGATTAAAGTCATTCCAGACTACAGCGGGGGTTGAGGATCGATTTCAAGTTATACTTTCGATATTCGGGGGTTCCATCGGTTACGTTCGAGTTATACTGATAACCACAGGTCGGTAAGGGTGGTGGGGGTGGGGAGAATCACTGAAAACCTTCCACGAAGGGTTTCAACTGGGTCCAGGTCATTCATGATGCAGAGATCTCCACATCAAACAGCATCAGCAAACATATGCATCAGCTTCAGAAGTTTTACATCGTTACGGATGGTTCTTCTAGTTTATTGTCTATTCAGACATCGGGGTCCAAAGGGGTTGGTTTTGGAGGATCAGAAGTTTTACATCATTACGGATGTATGGGTTTCTAGAGGTGATGGGATTTCGGATTCAAGAGGTTCGTAGATTACAGTCATTTCAGACTTTTGGTTTGGCTAGTTTTATATCATTCTGGATATTTGAGCATGGGCCAGTGTTTGTCGACTTAGCGTGGATTCCTTGCATTTGAATAATGCCTGAGGTTTCTTCATATTCCATGAATGCGACAGGTTCTAGTTTATAGCGTCATTTCGGACAATCGAGGTCAAGAGGGAGTTTGAGGGTTATGGATTCTTCGGCTGTGTTCAAGTGATACTAACAGCATCAGGTGTCAGAGAGGGATATCTGGGTTCGGTTGATGTCATAACAGACATCAGGTACTTCGTAGTTTTATAACATTCCGGTTATTGGGTCGGGGTTGAGGATTCAGGAGGATCGACATCCAGGTTTGGGTTCCATGTGCTGGCATTGTCAAGAGTACAACTCAGAACAATCACAGCAACTGTGGACAAGTCATTGAGGATGGGGTCAGCAATTGGGGTGGGTGTTCATGTCCATCTTCAGTTTGATGTCATGCAAGACATCAGGGGTTTCGAAGTTTTATAACATTTCGGTTATCTGGTCATGACAAAGGACTTGGAATGATCACAGTCCTGAGTCAGGGGTGTTTCTAGTTTCATGTCATTCCGGACATTCGAAGTTTTAAGCTCTTCAGCTTGTCTAGTTTTATATCGTTCCGGATATCGGTCTTGTTGACTGATCGTGGATTTCCTACACTCAAGTGGTGTGCGAGATTTCTTCATATGCCATGAATGCAACGGGGTCATGTTTCGGCAGGAGGGATGTCTGGGGTTCCGGGATGGATGACTAGTTTTGTGTCATTACGGACATCCAGAGTAGTCATGATAGTTTATTGTCATTACAGACATTCAGGGGAATCGTCATCATAGTTTATCGTCATTGCGGACACTCGGGGGAATCATCATCATAGTTTAGTGTCATTGCGGACACTCAGGATGTGGATCAGTGTTTTGAGGTTGTAGGATTTCGGTTCCATCAACTGCGTTCAAGTTATACTAACAGTTTCCGGATAGAGATGTGGTGGATATCCAGATATTGCCAATTTCAAGTTATACTCTTGACAAAGAGTCTGGGAGAGGAGAGGGTTTCGGGATTCATCGGCTGGTTTCAAGTTATACTAACAGCATCTGAAGGGTAAAAAATATTGAGGGGTGGGATGTTGGAGGACTGCCAATTTCAAGTTATACTCTTGGCAATGAGGATTTCGAAGGGGGAAAGGGAGGGGGTTCATTCGTTCTGTCGTTTGTTCTGATGCAAACTGCTATATAAGTCAGTAGCACATGAGGTTCATCATAGCAATGAGAACAAGGTGGTTGGTTTGTACAGTGTCCTTCTGTTTTAAGTTTGGATGTCAACAGACATCAGGTTCTTTTAACGGCTTATAGCGATCGTGCATGCGTTCTCTGGGTCTTGCTTTGTCATACGGTTGGCTCCGTATCCAGGAATCAGGACTTTCGAGTTCATTGGAGCAGGAATCCTGCTTCGGGTTCGTACTAGTTTAACAAGTCATTTCGGACCATCGATTTTTTTAGTTACAGTTTAATGTCGTGCAGGACATCCAATGGAGTTTGAGGAGGAAGGAGGAGGAAGGAAGAGGACCTGTTGTTCTTCCTATTCTTTACTCCATCAGCTACACATCTCAGGCCCCTCCGAATCATCACAAGTCCCATGGTACCATCATCAGGACTTCCTCCTGGAAGTCTGTGAGGAGGATAAGGCAGGACCTGTTCTGTGTGGTGAATGAATGGGATAAAGAATTTACAAGAACACTTGAGATCCTATCCTGATGTCTCTTCATTTATGACCATACAACACAAGATCACAACCTTTCTTGTACAACTTCATCTTCCAAGACCAATAATTGATGTCCTTCCTTCTTGTCTTTTCTATCCGACCATATGTTGCATTGAGCAATGCAGAACGACGATGATTCGACATTTTCTCCCCATGGGGATAATGGGTACGATCATCTTTCTTGGTAGAGTTATCTGAATGGTCTACTTGGTTGGGTTTCTTTCTGTATTGGAGAGGGACAAGTGGTGATTGGCCAGGTGGATGACTTTTGCGATCTTGAGGTGGTGAAAGTAACCAGTTTCGGAATTTATTGTCCATTTCGATTTCCCATATACTGGGCAATTCTTGCGGTGGTTGGGGGTGGATTGGAAGATTGGCCATATATGTGTCAAAGTCGTTTTCTGGGATTGGATATTCGACACCTCGTATATTGAGAGAGTTATATTTCATTTCATCGTTTATATCGAGTTCGGATTCGTTGTACATCACTGTTGAGGTTGAGGATAGGGAATTCACCCACAAAAAGAAGTCTTTGTCCATCTTGTCATCATATATGAGAGGACGAGCTGTTGATTTTGGAACATCGGGGATGTCTGGTACGCAGTTCATATATTTGTCAAGATCATCGGGGGTAGGGCATTTGACACCATAGATATCGAGTAGATTGTGTTTCTCGGTCATCGATAGTTGGGGTTCATTGTCTGTCATTGTCGGTATTGAGGATGTGGACGGTGCCGGGGATGATAGACAATACGTGTGTCTCGATGGTTTCGTGGAAGTGGAGGAAGACGAGGAGCTGGGATACGTACAACAAGACGATGATATGGAAGCTCGATATATAGGAGGTGATTGAGATGTTCAATGAGGATCAGGATGCGTCGATTTCTTTGTTCCGTGGGTCGTAATCTGTTCTGCAATCGATGAAGTTCTCGTAGCACTGGAGTTATGAACTCTTGAGTGATAAAGAGCTGAGGGATACGTGGGTCACTCCAGCTAATGTATTCAACCCAGTTGTCAGGCCTGTCAAGGACAACCCAAGCGTATGGGTCGTGCCACCAACGCCGGTCGGGCCAAGGATATGGGTGGTCTGGGGCACAGAAGTTGGCCAGTGTGGAGAACTGAGTGGTACTGACAAGTGGCGTTATAGATAAAAAAGTCTTCTTTGAGCTTCGTTCGTCCACGTGAGCAGAGATTCCATATTCAGATTAGATCCCCTGGTCTCGACCTCAATAGATTCCTATTTAGTTCCAAATTTGGTTGACATCCTCGTGTACACGATCGGGATGCGGATTTCTTAGAAAAAAGGGTGGCACGCGGGATGTCACATGAGATGCCGATGATTTGTCATCTATATTTGATGGATTCCCAAGGAACAATTCCATATATGCATGATCGAGTCCTTGTTCGGTTCCGGGTCGATCGGGTCCTTGTTCGGTTCCAGCCTCCATTCAATTCTGGCATTCTTTTAATTCCGGGTTCTACTTTCATCCCCACACGTGGTCAGAATTCCAAACTGTGGGAAAAGGAAGGCGATGTGTAGAATGTCTTAGGAGACAAGGGAAGATCGTCCATTTATGGTCATATACATGTCTGAGTGACTTCAAACAATGTAATTTGTCAATTCCTGTATGGCAACAGGATTCTAATAAGCTTAATAGCCACAATAAGGAGGGTCCCCGTTCTTCTGTCTCTCAGAGCAGAGTACTAGGATCAACCACTTCTCCTTAATTGACTAATAAGTCATTCCTTTTCTGCAAATCGAATATTTCGGGGTTCGGGCATGTGTACTGGCTTTCTCGGGGCTTTCCACACTTGAGATGTTTGAGAGGGGTGAGGGAGGGCGGTTCAGTGAGTCCATTCGATTCGATTTGACAGAAGGGAGAGGTCAGAATATGTCTGGAACATCCAAAACATATTTAATTCAGGGGGACTACTATTGTAGCATCGTTGGTTTGTCAAGCAGTGTCCTTCTGCTTCAGGTATTGCATTGGATAAACCAATTACAACATCGATTGCTTGTAGCAGTGGTCCCATGAGGTTGGGTGTCAGGTGAGACTTGTCATTGTACAACAAGTACAAGTCTCAGTCATTCGTAATTTGGATCATTGGCAGGACGGCCAGTTCGTGTGGTGACGTTAGTCAAGGATTAACATTGGTCCATTCGGATTCGGGTTCGGTCTGTGCAGGCTTTGTCTTGGATAAACCAATGACAAACGCAGTAACTGCAGTCAGAGTCGGGGGCTTGCGCATGTATTGTCCAAGACTCAGTCTCAGAGAATCACAGGTAATGCGGTCAAGCTTCTTCATCAAGAGTTGGTCATTGGGGGAGTTGGGAAACGTTTAGTCTTTTGTTATGGATCGCTAGATCAGCGGGCTCCAGCAACAACCAACTAAAAGTCGAGATCAGACCAGAGGAAACTCAAGAAGGATGGTGTATTCATGGTCTACCACTACTATACAGCAAGTAGCAGTCTGGGGGAGGGAGAGAGTCTAGGAAAGCGAACCAGGGAGAGAAAACCAGACTAAACGTGAGGAAAGGGAAGGGAAAAAGAGGAACAGTTCGAAGATGAAGGTTTAAATACAAAGAAGTTAGGGAAATGCCATGAAGACAGACTACCGGGTCTGTAGGTACAAATCGAGAGAGATGTAAGAACAATAAAGCTGTCCTGAGGATACAGCATTTCCACCAGTGTTTCAAGGAGTGATTGCAAGGAAATGGTTCGGAGCAATCAAGGGTCCAGACCCTGCGCCTCATGGTTGCCTCATGGCAAGGAGGTGGAACAATCCATGAGTGGATGTGTCAGTGAGCACATGATGAACATGAGGCGGCCATGTGGATGTCATGTGGCTGAGTTCCTAGTTTGGGAATGATGAGATTGGTTCGTCTTCCTGATGGTTTGCATTGGCAGTGGATGCCTGGCCAATAGCAGCATACGACTATGAATATGTGTATGCGGGATCGGGATGGAAAGGTGAACATGATGCTTCATCATTGGAGGCAGGGGAGAAGGTGAATCACTGAATGGGGAAGAACCATGATGGGGGTGATGCAATGAACACTGGTAATCATACACCAGTGACTGTGGTTCCTGCAGTACGATAAGCAAGGGTGCTTCATATAACCCTTCTTGGCTACAGGGTACTGGATGACTGGGATGTCGACTAGGTGTGGTTATTCTCGACCAGTGGACTGGTACACAAAGGTGATGAAACATGTCGGAATGCAAGTCTTTGTGGAGCATCAAGGGAACTTGTCATACATGCGAGTTCGGGTTGTTAGCTGAGCACCGGCGGTCAGCTGATGAGAAGAAAGCGAATGAATGTGGAGGTGACATGTGAAGAAGAACAAGATGGTCGGCCAAGGTAGGTCAAAGGAGTCATCGGTTGCCGGCAACTATGACGGATCCGATGTCTGAGTCATTGTGGGGAGGTTGTGTTATCCGAATATAGGTTGCATAGATATAGACGCCCACAAGGGTGGAGATGCCAATAGAACATATGACAATCGTGGCGATGAGCTGGGCGTCAAAGGTAACCATGAGGATCAGGATGACGTGTCGGTCTTCTTCAAAATAGGAAAGTCGATCGGTCATCAGGCACAAGGCTATTCATTCGTCTGTGACAGGCACAAGGAACCATGTCGGTGAATTGTGAAGGAACAATAACAATGTCATGAGCATATGGGTGTGGACATATGATCGGTCGGCGGAGAACCAGAGTATTCCGATTGCTGGGTATGATCGGTGGTTGGGTCATGGAGTATTCTTGTCTCCGGGTATGCACACCGGTCATGGGTTGTGACAAGAATGGAATGGTCAAGTTCGGATTGTATTGTCTTCAGGTTCCTTCAGCTTCTGGTTGTGCATGAATGGTTATGCACCGTCAAGTCATCCAATGAGGACATGGGGTCAACCCGAGAGTTCGGTAACAAGGTATCGTCCAATCAGAGCGTGGGACTTGGCACATCTTCGTGGGAATGTATGGGTGTCATGTGCTGTCAAAGCAAAAGACAGGGGCAAAAAGGTGAAAATCGTAACAGGTATATCACGATTCCGATTAGCCAGCAAAAGAGATCGTGGACTGCAGCCATCTGTGTCACATTCTGTAGCCTCTGGACAGAGAACATATACGGGCTTGATGGGTGCAGTAACTTGGAGTTTGCCTTGGAAACGTCCAACCTTGTCATATGGGTATAGACCTAGGCCTTTGGACATAGCATCGAGTTTTTGACCAATAGTATTTGTGATGATATCACGAGTTAGATGAGAATGGTGGTCAGATTCATGAAATAGCATTTGAGATTCATCTCCAAGTTCTTGTTCCAAAATGCGACTGAGAGCTTTCATCCATCCAGTGACAGTCTGCTTGATTTCTCCTGGCTGTTGAGGATTTTGTTGTTGAGCATGCAGATTTAGCAAATCGGTATTTTCAGCCACAGTGAAGAGAATTGTTAGCACAGTTGCCAGAGATATCTCAGAACTGAATTGATTCTTGATGAATTCACTGAACAATGAGAATGGGATGTTGGCAAACTGGGATGTAGGTGATGTTGCAGACACCACAGGGAACACAGTTAGAACCACCAGAACACAAAGACCTTGAAGTAGGACCAGTAAGGAGTTCAACCAATAGTGAGCCCATTGGACTCTAACAAAACATCCATCAATAAAAGCACATTTCACAACTTGATCAGTAATATATTCCAAATGTCTACTTACGATTTTCTAGCAACATGAGCAACATTCTTTCCTCTTTTCTTCACACTCCCCTTCTCCTCTTTGGCCTTTCTCTTGCTTTTGATAGGCTTATCCACCACAGACTCTCCCAACTCCTCATCACCCACCACCACAGGACCTCCTCACGTGACATGTGCAATCAAATCAGCAAAGCCATAACGATTCTTCATAAATCCCCACACCACCAAACTAGTCCCAGCATCTGGTGCATCTTCAAGCCACCCAATCATATCTGGAAAGTTCGAAATTTTGCGGAAAGCCTTGCAATAAAACTCAAACCAATTTGTTTTGGATATAAAAAGGTCAGTGAGCTGAGCCGCAGCTGGCTTTTGACCAGGCCAAGTTCCAGCAGCAACCATCTCAGATAATTTCTGTTGGGCTTGCGCATGTGCTTTCCAACGTGCATATGCAACTTGCAGGGTTGCGTCAGAGCGGTCCGTGAGATGGACAGGAATTTGAAGTAACCGAATAAGCTCAGTACGGAAAGGATTGCTTGGGACTCGAGTTATCAAAGTGTGGGAAGTAGAAGCTAAACCCACAATGGGCTGCAAGATGGCTTGTTGATCCCTCTCATCATCCTATTTTCATCCAGTGAGACTAGCATTGATAGTCAAACAGAAAAACTCACAACACATAGAGGAAGGGTCAACTCTCCATTTCGGACCTCCCACTTGACAAGCTCTGTGTCCTCCAGAGTGGTATTGAAGCGTCCACGAACTGACCAGAGATTCTCATCCATAACATAAACACGTTGGTTGAAATCTAAATCCACATAAGAATAATAATCCTAGAGATCACAAAAAACTTACGGCGAACTGGTGAATAAGAACGTGCAAGCTTGATGAGGATTGGGGGAAGCTGTGGCGTCACCTCATGGGTCATTGTCATTGCTACCGGAGCACCAGGGTCCCGACTCGTGTACAAGAGGACCTTGCCTCTCACAGGACCCTCCTCCGTTGCTTGGGACCTTGCCGCATCAGCAATCTTCATGGCATTGCCCTTCGCACGGCCACGTAAAATCCCCCCTTTCACACGAGAAGCACCTTGAGGATCAATCAACTCAAGATGTGCCAGCTCCATTTCTACATCCTCATCATACACAACTGCAGCCTTGGCAGTCACCTTCGTAAATCTGGTGGCAGGGGTAGACTTGGTAGTAGTCGGGGTAGACTTGCCGGAAGGGGTAGATTTATTGGTAGTAAGGGTGGACTTGCCGGTGGGGGTAGATTTAGTCATCAACTTGCCAGTAGGGGTAGACTTCGCAGTAGTGCGGGTAGATTTGGTGGTCAACTTGCTGGTGGGGGTAGACTTCGCAGTAGTGGGGGTAGATTTGGTAACAGCGGCAAACTTGGCCGAGGTGCGTGGTTCCCTGATTTGAAGATTTTTCACCATGGTACCACCCCGCCTCTTGGCTTGACAGCCAGGGAGGGTCCCATCCTCAGTCGTGTCCATGTTAACCCCATCATTGGCTAGGTCCTCAGCCTCAGCCTCGTGGGCCGGGTCCTCAATCACATCCATTGCGGCCTTGTCGGCTGCATCCTCGTCCTCGTCTGCGTCGGCTGCGTCCTCGTCCTCGGCTGCGTCGGGTGCGTCCTCGTCCTCGTCTGCGTCGGCTACGTCCTCGTCCTCGTCGGCTACGTCCTCGTCCTCGTCGGCTACGTCCTCGTCCTCGTCGGCTACGTCCTCGTCCTCGTCGGCTACGCCCTCGTCCTCGTCTGCGTCGGCTGCGTCCTCATCCTGGTCCTCGTCCAGGTCCTCGTCGGCTACGTCCTCATCCTGGTCCTCGTCCAGGTCCTCGTCGGCTACGTCCTCGTCCTCGTCCGGGTCCTCGTTGGCGGCATGCTCGTCCTCATCCATGCCTTCGTTGGCTGCGTCCTCACCCTTGTTGGCCGCGTCCTCATCCTCACCCGCATCCTTGTTGGCTCCAGCCTCGCCCTCGCCCGTATCCTTGTTGGCGGGGTTCTTGTTGGCTGCGTCCCCGCCTCCATGCTGGCCCTCGTTGGCTGCACCCTCGTCCTCGCTTGCATCCTTGTGCTCACTGGCGTCATTTTGCCCACTCGCATCTGCTCGGTCTTCATCCCCGGCCATGTCTGCACTCGCATTCGCATCGTCAAACTCCCCCTCGTCTCCGGTTGTGGAAGCGGCCGCGTATCTGCGGTCATGTACCAACGCCCTGAGTGGGGCGATTTTGGGGGGGGCAAGGTCCTTGGAGGCGGAACGACTGCGTCCGGGTGGGGCGACCGGGATCCCACTCTCGTCGAGGCGTCGTTCGGTTCTGTAGACGTATAGTTAGTCAGTACATACAACAAAAGAGGCGGGGAGAGGCGGGGCACTCACTGGGAAATGGCAGGGGGCTTCCCCTTCGCGTTTGCCGCTAAATCCACCTGTAGCCGTTGCACTGATGTTAACCTAGCAAGGAAAACTATGTCAGCGAGGTCTGGAAGATAAGGTTGACTATTTTCACGTACTTTTTCTTGCTCTTTCGTCCTTTGTGGCTGTCCTCTTCCTGAGGCGCATTTGCGCTCGCGCTTGCAGTAGCCTTCTTAGAGCCACGGGCTGACCTGGTTATGGGCGCCGAGGAGCCGCGAACCTGGCGGCTCCGTGTGGTTTGCTTGCTTGACCTGGTGGTGGGCATGGCGGTAGTGATGAGAATGGGGCTGAGGGCAATGCGGCTGTTTGTCAGGTCACGTGAACACGCGCGTCTTTGTTGAATGGTCCGTGCATCACTCATTTTGGGTATATAATTGAGGTCCCGCCGCCATAGACTCTCGGGCAATAACCCCAAACAGTAAATATAATGTATTAAATAGTATGGTGTGATTATAGCCTAAATAGGATGCTGAGGCATTGCTATAAATGGTCATCTAGAAATTCCTGGTGCATTCCTGGTGGAATTCATCAGGACTCCTGGTAAAGTCCTGGTAATCCACATTATAGGTGGTTCCTGGTTCTTTCCTGGTAGTCCTGGTAAATCTACACGGAATAGTCCTGGTAAAATCCCAGTCAATCCCTGGGAATTCCTGGTAGGAATCCTGGTATTCCTGGTGAATTTTACCAGGATTCCTTGTAAATTTGAGTGGTGGACTCAGAATTTGGCAGGAAGCCATTCCTGGCTAGTCCTGGTAAATTCCTGGTAAATTCCTGGTAAATAGTCGGTATTCCTGGTGGACTCCAGGAGGATGTGTGGAGGAGTGTAAAGTGCTCACTTCCACCTTTCTTATCCACATAAACATTTCAAGCAAATATCAATTTTAGTTACCACTATGTTTTCAATAGTTGACATCAATCTCTTTGTCACTTTCATCTTCATCTTCAATTCCACCATCAGTTTCACCATTCATCTCTGTTTCCACCCTCTCCTCATCTTCATCCACACATTCACCTTCACCTTCACTTTCACCATTCATCTCTGCCCACTTTCATCTTCATCTTCATCTGCACCTTCACCTTCACCTTCACCTTCACCATTCATCTCTGTCTCCACCTTCATCTTCATCTTCATCTACACCTTTCCCTTCATCTTCACTTTCAACTTTACCATTTATCACTTCAGTCACCTCCTGCCCTACTGCATCCAGCTTGATTAATTTACTGTACGGAATCCAGCTGGATGCTATGGCATTTGTGGTAGCTGCCAATCATGGCAGCTACCATTTGTCAGCTGCCATTCATGGTAGCTGCCAGAAAATGGCATCTACCAAAGCACCTATGTTGATGTCACAGAGTATCAGGGGTACTACTTTCCTTTCTTCTTTTTGTGATTTTCACTTTTATTTCTTGACAATGTCAGAGCAATTCAGCACATATCACATCAATTCAGCACTGTTTCACTTGTATCCTTTGCATTTTCAAAATATCAATAATTCACATGCACACATTCATGTTTTTCAAATTATTATTAATTCTCTGTACTCATGTAAACAAATTCTTTACTCTAATACCAGTATAATGCAAAAATACCATCAAATATTCAACATGATATATTACTACAATGTTGTACAATGTATATTTTACAAGGTTAATAATCCTTTTCATTATAAATACTGGCATTTAACTATTATAAAGCTTCTGACATTTTATAGTTTGCTTTATTTCTCTTCTCATTTTCCCCTACCTCTGATACATTCAAATCTTCATTAGAGTACTACTCAGACATTTGAACTTGTGTAACATCACCAATATCCCAACTTGATGAAAACTCATTTATATATAATTCAACTTAACTTAATCCCATGACTCAGGCATTGGATAGAAACAAATATATTCTAAAGTTCTGAACTTTGCCTTGCTAGACAATGCAAAGTTGACAGAAATAGACAACTTGCTATTTGAACTAATAAAAATCATACCTGACAACTGCCATGCTATACTTGGCATCTGCCATGTCACATTTGGCAGCTGCCACATCACATTTGGCATCTGCCATATCATACTTGGCAGCTGCCACATCACATTTGACATCTGCCATGTCACACTTGGCAGCTGCCACATCACATTTGGCATCTGCCATGTCACACTTGGCATCTGCCACATCATACTTGGCATCTGCCACATCACACTTGACATCTGCCACATTACACTTGGCATCTGCCATGCTACACTTAGTATCAGAACAAAGTGCATAACATTTCGTAATTGCAAGAAAACTAGTTTGTTTTCTCCTTGGATTTGCCAAGCTATTACTATGGTCTCAGTTATATTATGAGCAGCTATTGCTATAAGCTAAAAATATGAAAACATGTCCACCAAGAAAACATGTTCACACAACAAAACATGTCTATACAACAAAATGTATTCACTTACAATAAAACATGTCTACACAACAACACATATTCACTTACAATAAAACATGTCCATCAAGAACACATGTCTACACAACAAAACATGTCCACACAACAAAACATATTCACTTTCAACAAAATATGTCCACACAATAAAACATGTCTATTCACAATAAAACATGTTCAGTTGTACTCAAAACATGCTCAATTACACCAATACACATGCAGTCACACCCCAAACACATTTAGTCATGTCTAAAACACACCTGAAACACGTCCAATCACATTAAAACATGTTCAGTCATATCTCAAACACATTTAATCATGTTAAAACATGTCTAGTCACATTAAAAACACGTCCAGTCATACTCAAAACACGTCCTCAAAAACGCATCCAGTCATGCTCAAAACATATCCAGTTATATTGAAAACATGTCTAGTCATTGTCAAAACTTGTTAGGTTTCACCCCAACACATCCAGTTATCACTTGCATTTCAACTCATTCAATTCTATTATAGTGGTATAAGGGTATGTGAGTATGGTTTCGGAACTAAGCTTCAGATCATAGTATAATGGCTTGACACATTTGTTATAAAATTTGAAGCAAAACATCGGACTAAACAGTTGC